>KK116681.1:403430-416775 GCA_000611955.2 Stegodyphus mimosarum | reverse complement strand
GATTCGAGTTTTCGGTTTTAAATGAATTTTAATATCTTTAATGAAAATTTAATTGAATTTTGTTTCGATTTTTGATCTCAAATGTACCAGAAGAATAAAAGATGTATTCGAAACCTATTCATTGACAGTATAACCTCTTATCCACGGATAAAATTATTAATATTGTTGAGGAATAGCCTTGCTTTGATTCCAATTTAATTTTAACTTTAGATGCTTTAAGTTTATAGACATATATTTGTAAGATAAAAACTATATATATATTTGTAAGATAAAAACTAAATTAAATAAAAATCATAATTTAAACTAACGGTAACTCTTTAATTCTCCCTCTCTGCTCTAAAAATTGTAATAACTTCTCTGGGTTGCGTCATTTCTAGATCAATACACCTTGCATGGCCTGCGCAACGCTGATGGCGTGGGCAATTCGGAACCTAAACTCAAAATTTTGAAATTTAATACCTTTCTGACCTAACCCCAAACCTTCCTCTTCGAGATCTTCCATATTGCATACATACGCACTTTAGCTTTAACTTTTGTGCTTCTGGACGCTATTCGCTATGCTCTCTTCCTATTGCAATAAAAATGTAAATATTCTGGAAATAGGCACGATTAGAGTGCCACGTAAATTTGGGTCAAACGTCAATTGAAATAAAAATGAATATTTAATATTACTCGGCTCCCAAGTTTCCTAATGACTACGCATTCAACAATTCCTACCTGCTACGCCATCAACATTGCTACTATATCTTTTTCTATTTTTTGTTTCGTCACACACACACATATATATATAAAGATAAAAAACGTGTAAATCAAAGTATTAACTTTAATTTACAACTAACTAACCTGCAATTTTCCTATTGGCTAATATAAGACTTCAGTATTAGCTCCTCAGAAAGGGGAAATACCTCAATTAAAAGGAAGAGTTAAGGGACTATTGCAAATATACATGGCGGGAAAAACACGTATACCAGACTGTTAACTTTAACTTGCAATTCTCTCATCGGCTATTAAAGTTTAGATATTGGTGCATATTAACTTATTTATATGAACATTAAACATATTTGTATGAAATATATGTATTGAACACAACTTTACATTAAACATATTTAAATGAAAGAAATTTAAAAATGGAAAATATTTTAGGACATTGAAAAAGTAATATAATCAAGCGCTAAAGCAGTTTTAGTTAAATCTTAAATTACATAAATCTACTACTTCCAAATACCAAGGGGAAAAAGTAATCACTAAAATACATAAAAAATATAAAATATATATAAAAGAAAATGAAAATAAAGCTAATATATTTTCCTTAATATAATTGAAGTTGAACCGTAAAAGAAGGCAACTTAGCAAAAGGTTTTTGAAAATGTAAACATCAGGGCAAAACTAGGTAGAAATCGTTGTTAAGAAGCTAAAAAACGTAACGTATTACAACGCTTCGAGCTACTTACTTCGTCGGGAAAGGGCGAGCCAAACTTTAATGCTTCAATCAGGCACATTTATAACATCCAAAAACATTTTCATGTTCTGAGAATGCTCAAACTTCTCTACAACTTAATAAAAGACTTTCTATACCATTCATAAAAACCACCCCTACGTTTCTGGGCGTTATTAAAACTGAAACAGAATTAATTTGAAGTAAAACACATCCACTTGATTGGCAATAAAGCCAAAGTTCAAATCGTGATCGAAAATACAAAACGTCACAAAAAATATGCAAAATACAAATAAAACGATTTATTTTTGGTGCGTGCGTGCGTGCGTGTGTGTGTGTGTGTGTGTGTGTGTGTAGTAACTGTTTATAATAAGTTCCCTCTAAACTGCGTCATTCCAAAATTAATTCATGTCATACGACGCTTGCATAAAATACTTTTGTAGGCACTTACATAAAGGCTTCAGCTTTCAATTTCGTAACACAAACTTTTTATTAACCAATGAATGTTAAATGTAAACCAAAATCAAATATTTCTAAACCAAAATCTCTCTCGGATACTTCGCACTCCTGCTCTAGCTTATGGTCCTGTCAACATGTCGCCGCTCACCTTTCTTTCATTAATCATATAATCATAACGAAGTAAAAAGGGGAAAATGAGATCAAAGGTGGATGCGCAGTTGCGCACATCAAGATGTGTTATTCATATTAAGAATGCGCTTCTCAAGAATAAAAAGAAATGTCATATCGAGAATTTTTAACGCAACTAACACACCATCCATCAACTTCCAAATTATTTCATATATTTATTAACAGAATTCAATCTATTGATGGGTCGCATATTTCGTTCTAGCAAACAAATGCGCACAATTAGTTGCCAACGAAATGGTTGTTTTCCGTTTTCGTAATAGTGTACTTAAATGTGAGCCAGTCCCCACAGGAAGGCATCCCTGTTAAGGCAAATAGCCTTAATCAATTAACTAACCAACCACATTTAGGAGATAAAATTTGAAGTCAGCTTTCAAAAACTTGGTAATAAACCGGAATCTGACCGGAATAATTATTTTTTATGTGTCATCAGTATAATTTTCAATCTGATGTGTTCAACCACGACATAATGAACATCCATTGCTGGATTTTAAGCATAACCATTCCATTTTTATAATAAAAGAGATATCTTGAATCCTTTTTTAGCACATTAATTTAAATCCCTAAAATACTCTCAGCAGTGACGTAGATGCACACTCATGAGAAAATCAGCAGAATCAATGAAATCTATCTTTTTGTTTTCTGCCCCCTCCCCTCCCAGAGTAATGGCAGAAGAGAAAAAATTTACCGTCTCGCAGACATATCAGAAAAACAAACAACTTACGCTTCTGCCCGATCAATAACAACGTACCAGACACAACAAGAGCGGTCATTACCAGCCATTTAAAAACCTGTCTCGGGCACTACACGAGGAGCTGTTATTACAGCAAAGCTACTAAACGGTAGAAACGAACAAATACAATGTTTACTCAATAAGAAATGTTATGACTGCGACGGCGTGAAAACTAAAGAGAACTTAATCGTGCGAAAATATTATTTTCTTTTAAAGTAAGAACTTCATTCTCTGAAAAGTGCTAGGCAGGAACCTTTTTTTTATGCTACGTTTACGGCTGTAAAAAATTTTTGCATTTTATTTCGTTAAACTACAAGTAAAAACCTCGCGTTATTAAAAACTTTAGGAATAATTTTTTAACAAATTCCAGCAAACTAATAAATAACGATTTTAAGCGTTTATTCTATAACATCTCAACTTGCTTTTCCAAATATATCGTCTATACCCATAATTTCTATTTAATATTCTTTTAATCCGGTGAAAATCTGCTATCGTGATTCGAAATGCAAATAATCTGATCCAAATGGCATATATTAATCCTGATAATCTCAAACAAATTGTGACTGGCGATAAAATTTGATACTTTGCTTACGGTTTTGAGACAAATGGTAATCACGTGCTTGGGATGGAGAAGGTTCACCAGCGTCACAGAAACTTCGATTTCAGAAATCTCGAAGAGACCTTATTAGAGACTTTTTGGGACAGGGAATGGAAAGGGATAATTTACAAGGAATGCATTTCCGAGGAAAATGATGAACTTCATAATTTATGCAGACATCATAATGGGCAGGACTTCAAAAGTCTGAATTTTAGGTAGCTCAATCAAATAAATGATATTTCTATTCCACATCATGCCATGCTCCGTGATATACTTTCTAGCTAAGAAAAAAGCGATAATTCTCAACTACCACCTGACTCACGAGACTTATTGCAGACTACTTACGTTTTCCTAAAATGAAATCTCACTTCAATGGTAATTATTTTCATAGTAAAGAAAGGATCGATTCAGAAAACCATAACCAAAGATTTGCGCGCTATTGCAAAACAGCTCTACGAAGAAATTATGAAGTTGTATGACCATGCTACAACGTTGCATAAAGAACTGTGTATTGAAGGATAAGAAATAAAGAATTTTCTTCATTTTTCGATCGTACAAGGTTAGTTCTAAAACTGTGTAGAAGCAACGTCCAGAGTTAAAATTTCTAATCAAAATTTCAAGATAGTTAAAATTTATCACATATTTTACAAAACATTTTACAATTCTTATTATAAAAAGTAAAAATGTTACCTTTCAAAAATGAAACAGAAGTCGAGAGATGGTTGGAACAAAGTGAGGCTTACCCCTCCCAAAGAGGCAAAGTCCCAAATAGGTTTCATGTTTCTCGTCTGAATGTTTTACTATGTTCTTAGCCTTGTTCTGTGTCGCACCTTCATTTCTCTTGCAAGTATGCGAAGGTTCTGACCATTATTTTACAGGCACATTTTTCCTATTAATCGTGTCGCGTAAAACCGTTGGCAGAAAATATCGATCAGATGAACACGTGATAAAAGTTTTACAAGAATTATGTCTAACGATTCTGGTTCAGAAATAAATTTCCATGCAGAATCTAACACAGAAATTTATTCTGTTTTATCTGATGAAGACTGAATTATTCCAACTAAAACAAGTGAATCCGATTCATCAAATGATGATTCTGTTATTTCTTGAAAAATAATTTGTCATAATATTTCATGAAGAGCAAGATATTTCTTCATCATTTCCATATACTGTATCGATTCCAAAAATTAAAATCTAGAAAAAAGGTGTGGAAATTAAGGATTTAGCCTTGAACGAGAACTGAGTTGAGGAAGACAAGCAAGTAGTCCTGATCCAGAAAGATGAAAAAGCCGTGGAACAAACCGTAGTCCAAAATGAAAAGAAAAGTAAATCAGATGTTTTGAAAAATGACTCAAAAGATGAAGAAATAGAAAATGATGGTATTGTGTGGAAAAGGAAATTATTTTAGAAAATTCCCTTAGATGACCTCCTCTTCAAACTCTTTTGCAAAAAGCAGTCAGCTATTTTTCTTGAGAGAAAAACAATTAATAGAAACACAAACACAATTGATAGAAAGTAGCGTATGGAGAATTTTTATCAATGAAAAAATATTGCATCATATAAGGCAATGCACTGAAGCCGAGGCAAGTCAAGATTCGGGAAAGCTAAACTAGAACTTGTCACTTAATGAACTACACGCTTTTGTAGTCTAGTAGCGCTTTGGCTGCCAAAAAACTTTCTGTTTTGAGTTTATGGTCCAAATCTTGAGGCCTAAAATTATTCAGTGAAACAATACCTAGGGACGGATTATTAGACATAATGAAATATTTGCGCTTTGACCTGAAGTGAACTGGATCGCAAAGATTACAAACTGATCCATTTACTGTTCCTTCAGAGGTATGGAAAACCTTTATAAAGAACTATTTATTTGTTACAAAACAAATGAAAATATTAAAGCTAGTGAGCAGTTGCTCTTACAAAAGCAAGATGCCGCTTTTTTCAGTATGCGAAAAAAACAATAAATTTGGCATAAAATTTTGGCTTTTAGCTGATGTAAAAACATCAGCTAAAATTTTTCTGTTTTTTACATCTGGTTATGCTACTACCAAATTACCATACATTGTCTCCGCCGCTTTACTGCATTAACCAGCCACTGAATAACTGTCATCTCTAGGAAAAGTTATAAATTTAAGTTCATAATACCACATACTTATTTTTCCTATTGTAACAGCACGTTGCTTACCAGTGTAACAAATTTAGCCATTTTAAAATAGTTCTCAATTATTTTTCAATAATATTATTAATGGTAATAAAATTAATATAATTAATAAATGATATTTCAACATATATAGTTACGCTAGAGAATTTCGTGGTATTGAGTTAATTATTAAAAATATTTAAAATTAGAATTCAATACAATCACGTAAGCAGAGACCTTTATAATAGGGTTTTGTATGTCTGTATTTAATGCAGACAGTTTGTAGATTAACTTGAAATTAATAAATAACCGTACTCTGTTTTAAAACATTTTACTCATTTCATATTGTAACAAGTAAGAAAGTTACTTGGTGAAATGTGAATAAAATGTTTTAAGAACTGAGTATTATGCCCACTTTTTTTTCACAAAAAAAAAAAAAAAAAAAAAAAAAAAAAAATTATTAAACCCCTTTTTTTTTTTTTTGGGCAAATTTCCAAAAAAAAAAAAAAAAAAAAAAAATTATTAATGCACTATTTTTTTTCTTGTGGCAAATTACATCCAAATAACAGTAGTTTAAAATATAGAGTCCTTTTACAAATTTTAATGGTAAGAGTATAAAAATTTACTATACTCTTCGCAAACGAATTTTTTTAATTTGCAGACAAATAGCAAAAATCCATTATAATACACATGACTACTACAACATTTTTAGTCAGTCATTATAATATACGACTACTATAACATTTGTAGTAATCATTCATTACAATACACATGACTACTACAACAATCTCTGTTTCACAAAGGATTTTTATGATTTAGGTAGGCTAAAATCTTACTTCGCTGCATAGTCACACAAGCCCTTACCTGCTTTTAATTCCGAAACCATTAGTTATATACTTCCAGTTACACCAACATTTTAAATGACGCAAATAATTATGTTTTGGCATTTTTAAATAGAAGAAATCAATTTTGAAAAAAAAATTACGAAATCCAACATTTTATACGCTCCTCTGATCTTTGCATTTATACTTAAGAAAATTTTATAATCATTATTAAAAGCACAAAATAAAACGTGTGACTACTTTACATTAAATATTGAGACAGATATTTAGTTATTACGTTGGATATCATATTCAGGAGCCTTAAACAATTTGAACAGTGAAGTATTTGTATTTGTACTCGTCTTAAAAATATCAGATTATGAAAAAATTTCTGATGTCAACAGATTAAGTAACGAGCATTTGCACGCATATTATAGTGAAAAATATTGATCAATATAATTTTTATTCATGGAATCTTACACAATTTTAGTTCTAAAAAAATGTGCAGGCTTCAGAATTGTCATACTGACAACTCGTAAACTTATATGCACAAATTAAAAATTAATAATATTTTTAGTTTAAAAAGTTTTGTATACCTTTTAGATTATGACTCTAAAATAATAAAACTGCGCTCATAACGTTAAATCTAATGCTCCAAAACCTATAAATTACTTGTATGAAAATTCTTTTGGTATATCAACTGTGACAATTTAAAAAAATATAAATTAAAGAATATTATACCCTTGTAAAGCGCAAAACAGTGTCATTCAATGGTGTTTGAGAGAAAAAAAATCAACCTTGAGCTATAATTTATTTGCTAACCGAAACTTTAAGGCAAGTTCAAATGATATCAAAGATTGCAATTTTTAAAATTCAATAGCTCGTTCAGTTTTTGACGTATAGGAGTCGAACCTTTTTGGTTTTATTGCTTTATAACGAGTATAACACTTTCCTAAATACAAGTATAAAAACCGGTGGAAGGCCTAAAAAAAGTAAAATATTGTATTTTACACATTTTTAAAAAAAATTAAATTTACAAAATAAATCTTTGTGTCATTTAAAATATTTCTGTAATTAGAAATATAAATCTACGACCAATGATTGAGAAAATGAAGGCCGCGTAAGGACTTTAGTGCACATGCACTATAATTACTCATTTAACAAGACTTCAAACATGTAATTAATTTTTAAGTCTATGGTTAATAAAACGAATCCTGTCAGCTAAAATATCAGATATAACTTTTTTTACAGAGTATACAGTACATATCGACTGATTAAACGAAACAATTGTAATGCTAAAGTTAACTGCCCATTATCCGAAAGGCGGGCGGATTAAAAAGATAAATTTGCACATGAAAAGTACTATCTCAAACCAATACCACAGAAAAAAAAACTGTCTACGGGAAATAAGAAAAAGAAAAGTAGAAATGCATGGTATAACAGTACTGATGAAGCCGTCCAGAAAGGAAAATGGTTACTGACTTTGACTGCTATACCGAAGGACAAGGATTCGAATCCCGGAGATGCACGGATGTAAATTGTCACCTCCTTTATAAAAGGCAACGGTGGCCCACCTATTAGATGCCTCCATTATAAAGAGACCACTATTTCCGGCCACAGTAGTCGCCAACGCCTGTAAAAAAACTAGTGCTCGCCATTTAAAACAAAAATAATTGTGCATTTTCTTGAATATATAAATATTCTGCTATTAAAAAAAGTTCTTTTTTCCCCCACGAGTTAAACTCAATGATATTGCTCAAATTCTTTGGTAAATATTGTTCCTTCATTCGATAGTATTTTAATAATTTAGTTTCTTCATTCCTTAAACGATGTTGATTCTTTCGTTACTTGCAGTATAATTCTTTTGTTTTGAATGCTAATTTAATTGAACAAATTGAAAAAATGAACCCATTCTGCTAATTAAACTGCTCGAAAGTAAGAATAAACTCTGAATACAAAGCAATGCCCATTTGTAGAGTAATAAAATAAAAGAGCGAGGTAAAGTTTGTTTACATATTAAAACGCTTTATTTTACATTTTTATTTTCACGAACCTACATCTGTTTGAAAACATCTAATAATGAATTGTTTGGGGGGCTCAAAAAATTTGAAAATTAACTCTTTTATGTTTCATATGTTCCTGATTTAATTTTTCTGAAAGGTGTAATCGACATAATTATACTTAAATATTTATTTATTTGATAGTAAGCACATCCCATTTTATTCGCATTAGAAACATATTTAAGAAGTTTTTGAACCGTTACATTATATTACATTACTTTAGACTGCATGTGTATCATGCGCGCGACGTGGCAAGAATGCCAAGTTTTGCAACTTCTTTTTCAAGTGGGTTCGCAAATAACAATTCTAACCAATATTGCCATTCGGCAGAGCATAATCTTTCAAATTTAATCGATATGCAACTGCTTAACAACTGAGCCATTTTGAAGAGATAAATATATTTCTTAATAATTTAAATTTAAATTTTATGTTTTACTTAATTTATCTAACTGACAAAATATAAAATGTATTCAATTTATCCTATATTATCTTGATCATTTCTATGAATTTTCTCTAACTAATAAAATATGTTTCTAACATTACATATATAACGACTTTCGCTCGGTATACAAACTTTTTCGGGAAGAGATGGGTACAGATCTGTTAGTTTTATGCTTTCAAAATTCATCAATAAATTTTATAGTAATAGAGGAGAGTGCTTTGCCGCTCGGCTTCTTCCTCAATTTTAAAAGTTTGGCGCCCCAGAATTATGCCGCCCGGTGCGACTACACCGGTTGCACTAGCTCTGGGCCGGGTCCCCGATGCAGAATGAAATAGTTTTAACTCGTAATCTATACATAATAATAGGCAATACATCTATTGCTATCATAATTTAAGATACCATCAAAAACTTAAAATTACGTATAATATTGAATAATGATTTCGAAATAAACAAGTAAAATCCATTGTCTCATCAATCAACGAAAATGCTTTCTTATTTGCGTTTCTTTAATTATTATCAGTACTATTATTAAATTTTCACTTATTTTATAGCCGTACGATTCAGAATAATCTTTTCCGGTAGTACGAAAAGAGAAAAGGACACGTCTGCTTCATTCAAAATCTAACCTACTTCCTCTTTCGGTACTAACACCAGAGGAAGAAAAAAAAGGGGACAGAGGAGATAATAAAAAAGTAAAGGGGGGAGATACAGAGAGTGTCGGGAAAAGTGAGAGAAAAAAAAAGAAAAAAAATTGTCGGAGGGAGTCGCGAAAAAAGAGGTCACACGAGCAACGTGTTGGAAGAGCACGGCTTTTACTAATATGAGTTTTTGCCATGCATCTCTACACGCGTAATCTTTTTTGTCCCCCCCCCCTTTTTTTTTCCTCACGCGGTTTTTGCAGCCCCTTTCCCTCCTCCCACCACTCCTTTCAGATGTTTCTCGATGTCCTTGCTCCCTTGTCAGCTGAGCTTGTTAACATTTACAGTATCGGCTGGAGATTATCACTGCGAGTGTGAATATCGTGATGATGAGCAGAGGATAATGCTCGATGGAAGTTCGCTCGATATTATAACACACTCCTTTCATGCAATCATTCTTACTTTAAATAATCGGACTTCAGATCTCTGTTTCATGATACAGAATAAAGATTGGTCAGGTCTGTACTCCATCAGTAGCTTTTAAATCAGTGAAAGCCATTAAAACCATCCAGAGATCTAAATGAAATACTGGTTTTCCTTGGTTTGCTTCAACTTCACAAATACTTTAATTACATCTAAGCTACAGGTATCCAAACCTCAAAAAACATTTAAAAAATTTGGTTTTCAAGGACAAATTTTTTGGATATAATAACTTTATTAGCCCAGAAGCGTCTTTTAACCTCGCCAAAATGCTAGGCGACTTCTATTTCAGTTAGTATCACAACGAAAAAATTGGCGCCTCCAGGTCTTCAATTCTGAACGATTTCCCACATGATAATCGCAAGAGTTATTTTACAAGAATACTAATCCATAGCAATACAAATCAATACAATCACAAAACCAACGCTAGCCTTCTTAAAGCATGAAGGCAGTTCTGTTTCGCAAAACGCCAGCATAATGTGGACCATATAGTTAAAGACAGTTAGTTACAGCACAAAAGATGACCAAATAGTTACAGCTCCAAAGCAGAGCTGCAGCTTCAAAATTCCAAGTACATTGCCGCCTAAAGTATGATAACTACACCTACAAAAGATTACATAATTCAATTTTCTTGGAAGAAAATCTATAATTTTATGCATTAATATGCGTTGTAAATTTACAAATGTTTTAATCCGCAGTCCCTTTTAAACCAAATTTTTGGTTCTTCTGAATAGCACTCAAACCTACATCTACAAAACTAACTGAGCATGCACTTAAAAAAATGGTAAGGGATTACAGCATTTCGCAAACATTTCGAGGGCTGATAATGAAACGAATCATTCAAAAACTTGTAATTACCCCACAATTCGACACTACCCAAGCGAATTTTCCTTGACCAGTCAATTGGTACTGGACCAACTAACAAACAGCCACACCTAAAAAAATTTCAGCCCATGCCATAGTTTAAAACCATTATGATATGGGGAAAGATATATCTTGCAAACCTCTCTAACTCGACAACTTCCACAAAATCGATTATTAAGATCATTAAAAAATTATGACTACGTTAATAATTTAGAAGACTTGTTACAAGGTATTCTCTGTTCGGTACTTTTTACTTTTCAATTCTTTTTATGTTCCTATACCGCTGTCTGTTATCAGTATATCGGAATGTTTTTCATGTAAGAAATATGTGCCATTTTGTAATTATTCAGGACATAAAAAGCCATTATATTATTGCTTACATTACAGAAGACACAATTTTTTTCTTTTTTTAATGTACGTTTTCTAAATTACATTTTGAAGCAATTACGAGTTAAAATAATTTTCATAAAACTTCTTTATAATTTTTATACGATGCAAAAATAAAATTTACGCTTATAATGGCAATTTTAATTATTAAATTTCGAATTGCAAAATTAAATTAATGAAAATAGAATTGTACGTTTACATCGTTACAAACTTAAACACTTCATAAACTCAGTGGATAAAAACTGCAAACTACTCCATTAATGAAGTTCAATACGTTGATCGCCATATTCAACTCTAGATTTCACTGCTACCCTTAGAAATGGTGACAAGTGTTGTCAGAATTAAAAAATAAGAAAACAATGAAACTTTAAAACAGCACTTTTATCTGTCTCAATTTAGCAGCAGTAACTACAAATAACTCAAACCACGTGATTAAGAGTCTTCCTGATGACGTCGCTTGCGTACTCCACATTCCGCCTGCTACAAAACAAAAATAACATAAAGGAAGAAAATTCAAGGAAATAAAGTATATTACAGAGGGATTTGTTTCTACTTTTAACTGTTAGACTTTTTACACCAAACGATTACTACAGAAATGTAACTATACTTATACGTACTTTTAGTCTTATAATGTATTAGTGTTACACATTAATGCATTACTAATGAGTTTAATCTGAAAATGTATTAGCGTAACACATCAGCTATATTAAAAACTACGAACATCGCCCCTCCGGAAAATAACAAAAAACTAGACTATTCTGTACCAGTGTACGTATTAAATGGCAATCGAAACAACGTTTTACAATTAATCATGACATCACTTCCCCAAAAATATTTATTGATATATTAATTTATTTTAAAATGTATTAACTAGATATATTTGTACGGTTCGACACTACTTTATCAGCTTCTAGAACTGTAAAGAAAGACACATCACTTGTTGTTTCTTCGTACTTTTTAAGTATAGTAGCACAAACTCAGATGTAGGTTTAAAATAAACTTGTTTTTTTTTTTTACACGTCAGTCTGACGGTTATATAAGGTATGCAATAACAAAATCTTAAAAGCCGTTACTAAATACAATTTTAAATACTAAATACAAAGTGACTCTGCTTAAATAACCATTTGCTCGGCCCTAAATATTTCACGAAACAAATGCGGCTAGCAAAGCTTAAGCCGATAAATCTTTCGGTAGCAGAGACACATAACACAGTAATCTGTCAGCAATAACTGCGAAAGGCCTTCTCGCTATCTCAAAAATTGAAGTGCCTGTATACATTATCTAATTGCATTCTGTAGGGAATAGACAAAAATATAAGTGATAGTATGGGCAAGACAGTAAGATAACTGACTGGGTTAATTAACATAAGACTCTAATTTCAGATTTAAATTGTTAAAAACTGCATTTATGGCTTTTCAACTGCTCAGTTTTGAAGCAAATATATTAATTACTAATTATTAAGCAATTATATTATCCAGCAATGAAGTAATTGCATTATAATTATATAACTGTCTTTAAAGAACTAAATAAATTATCAAATTAAAAAAACTTATACTTTGACGAATGATTCACAAGTTCAATTGAAAGATCTGAGTTCACATAATCGCAGTACTTGCCAAGTCGCACGATAAAAACCATGATCACGTAAGAATCGAAAATTTTTTAAAAGATTCCGCTAAAGACTTTTATTAAAACTTCAGTATAAATGTGAATGCATAATTTCCGCTGTTCCTCTAATGCAATTAAAAGAAATCTAGAGAGTTGTCTCAGCACAATTAAGATCGAAAATAGTCCGCCATTTTTCAGATAATCGAGGGTTTTACAATATCTAGATATACAAGAACTCTAACCTACATTTAAAAATTATCAACTATTACTGCGGTAACAGATAAAATGCTGCTTATACTTTAATGCCATTTTTATTCCATTTTAATCTTGGAAAGGAAGACATCCTCCAAACTTTCTGATGCTGTCTTTCAATGCACACACTGAGTATCATGCGCATATCAGAATAAAGAAAGTAAATAAAATGATACACTACGAAAAACTACAACTTGTGCAATAAAAGGAGAAGACCTTACCAAATACAGACAGAGGGGGGGGGG
>KK116681.1:382202-395286 GCA_000611955.2 Stegodyphus mimosarum | reverse complement strand
TAAAGCTTCCAATCGCTGTCGTTGCTGCCATCGATTGACACCGAAAATGCTGAATTCTGAAGTGCAGCTATCGTTTTACTTTGTGCATCGCAAGCAATTTCGTTCACAATAGAAGATTGTGAACCGAGCGAACACAAGCATATTTCTGAGCAATCTTGGAGTCGGGAAACATACGTCTGAAAAGTTGACCGGCGTCATCGGCAGCGCTTAGCGGCACGTTGTGTTCGATGAGGAATGCAGTAAACAAACACTCTGCCAAAATGACTTAGGCATCCGAATTCGTAGCCGAATTTGGAAAAAAATCATCCACTTTCTTTGACGTTGTCGAAGCCGAAGCATTAACTTCATGCTTTTTAGACTTAACATGCTTCAAAATGTCGCTTCTTCCACCGTGACTTATTATGAAGTCACACACGCACACGTTGCAAAATGCATAGTTATTTCCTTTGAAGGATTCTTTAATTGTTGGAAATTCGGCTTTGTAGGCAGGCCGAAAATATTGAGAACACGGTTTTTTTGAACTCATTTCGAAACAACGACGTATTAAGAAAATTCGTAGCACGTGAAAACAAAAAAAAACAGAATACGACAATCCACGATCGTTGAGTGCGAGCTGAGTAATTCCCTTGCTGCTGAAGCGAACGCGAAAAAAATAATCTGGCGCCCACAAAGAAAAGAGTGGGAGAAACAAGTTCAGCGCATTGGATTGGCTGGTTAAGCGGCGAGTTGGGAGAAACCGCAGGTTACTGGATTCGAAGTAGTCGGTAGTTGGCGGTAAAACACGATGCAGTTGGCGAAAATCCCTGAATTGGCGAAAAATTCTAAAATTTCGACAAAAATCACTAAAAACACTTGAAAAACGAAAAAAATCGTAAAAAATGGATTACGATCGTAAAATCGTAAAAACAAACGCATTTTCGTAAAAATTACGAAAAATTCGTAAAAGTTGGCAGGTATGTGATGGTGAAAAATTTTATGCATGGAAATATTAAAATGTTTTTTTATTAAAATACATTTTATAAACTGAGTTTTAAATAAAATGAGAAGTTAACATGAAATTCTTAGGATTTTTGGTTTACAGTAGTTTCTAGATGCTATACAAGCTATATATTAATCATGAAGTTAAAATATATAACAGAATGTTTTAAATTGTGCGCGCAAGGTGGCCGTCTTGCGTGAACACATAAAAAATTATCTCACAAAAAAGATTAAATTATAAAAATATTTGTGGCAACACAAACTATCTGCTGACTAATTCACAAAACAGCTGTACTATGTAGTCAGCTGTAAAAAACTGAAAGTAATTGCATTAAAAATAAATATGTTACTCCAATTCTTACAACAGTCTCGTATTCAGAGATTTCAAGGGTTTTAAAGTGTATGAGCCCCCTTAAATTGAAAATCTTCGGCTTACATTCACACCAACTGTTTCGGAAAATAACGACATCGCAGACCAGATAACAATCCGAGATAAGAATAACCTTCGCTTGATACTACTCGAAGAAAAGGAAGTAATCGAAAATAATATTAGATTAACAGTAAATCTAATAAGTACAACTACATTTATCGCATATGTAATATTATCAAGCTATTGCCTTAAAAAGTTTACAAAACAATAATATAGATAAGTCATTTCAGAATTCGAAAGCAAAATGCACAACACCATGAGTTACCCCAAAATTAAGAAATATAGCGAATTCATTCGATTTCAAGATAGCTCTTCCAGTAATTTATAAAGATATAAAGCATTCTTTGAATGAAAACGAATTAAAGAAAAGACAGTACACGTTACATAACAATCACAGCAGAATCTTTTAGAAACTATCCAATATTTACAATCATTAGGGAAATCTAAGACGGGCTTTCATAGACTTCCCACACGCCCGTAAAATTAATAGAAATGATACAACACATGATACCATCCAGCTCGCTACGAATAATAATAATAAAAACTAAGCAGTTACCAAATAGTACCCCTTTCAGCTAGTGTAAACATTGATGACGCCAAATTTTTACAGACTTCGGATGCAAGTTCCAGGCTTGAGAAAAAAGTTAGCCTGTGCCTTTTTCTTGTTTTGAGGGCACACATCAAGGTTGATATTAGATTAGACAGCTCAGCTACCACTCAAGCGATTTTTTTTCCTAGAATCAAAAAATTTCCTTAATTCAAATAACACTATTTAAAACTTATTTACTATTTAAAAATTAGCACATTATAACGATTTAAAAACACAAAAATTTTAAGTCATCCAATTCCTAAAATAGCAGTGATAACAAACTGATAAGTAAAACGACCCCCTCCGGTCCCTTTAAAGGTCACTACTGACTGGTAATTTTTAAAAGATTTTTGCGGAAGTACCTCCATAACTACACTCATGGACAAAAAAATTAGCGCACCAAGAAATAATTGCGGGATCGTAACGAAACTTGCAATGAAGATGCATGTCGGGAAGATACGCAAATGATTAGAAATGCGGCCTGATTGCGCATTACGGTAGCCGGTAGAGGGCGTTGAGCCGGTAGAGGTATAGCCGGTAGAGGGCGTTGAACGTCGTACTTTGTGGAGTATAAAACAGGTAACCAAAGCTTTGTTTGAGTGTGCTGAATCATTTACAAAGGAAGAGCTGAGGTAGACATGCCATTACGCCGTGTTTGAAGACAATATGAGCAGTTGTCGCAGTTTGAGAGGGGGAGAATCGTCGGGATGATGGAAGCTGGGTGGTCAGCTAGGCGAGTAGCTCGTCAATTAGGCCGCTATGATTGTGTTGTGAGGAGGTGTTGGGACCAGTGGACCCGAGAGATGTCATGTACACGAAGACCAGGCTCAGGACGCCCTCGACAGACCAGTCGTCGAGAAGACCGCCACATCGTAAGAAATGCACGCGTACAGCCAACTGCTTCATCGGCCGCCATCCAGGCACAGGTAGCCCCTTCACTAGGGGCCCCTGTGTCTTTTCGAACCATACGAAGGCGCCTGGCGGAAGGACAATTGGTATCGCGGCACCTATTACGTGTGCTGTCCTTGATGCCCACCCATCGACGCCTTCGTTTGGAGTGGTGTCGAGCACGAGGAAACTGAACTGCAGCGGAATGGAACCAGATCGTCTTTAGCGACGAATCCAGATTCAATCTCGGCAGTGATGACAATCATGTTCGTGTGTAGAGAACCCGTGGTGAATCCTGCCTTTGCTGTACAGCGACACATCGCTCCCACAGCTGGTGTGATGGTATGGAGTGCCATTGCTTACAATACACGGTCACACCTAGTATTGTTCCGTGGCACCATGACAACCCAGCGATATATGTTCATGAAATCCTGCAACCACATGTGTTGCCACTCATGCAACGGCTCCCAGGAACCATTTTTCAACACGACAATGCTCGGCCTCATACGGCAAGGGTGTCACAAGATTGTCTCCGCACTGTTACTACCCTTCCTTGGCCTGCCCGATCCCCAGATTTGTCTCCAATGAAACATATCTGGGATCATTTGGGACGACGAGTTGGCCATCCCACGAGTTTGAACGAACTAGAGGCAAGGTTACAGCAAATATGGAACGAAATGTCTCAAGACATCATACAGAAATTGTACTCAATGCCCGATCGTATCGCATCGTGCATTCGCGCTAGAGGGTGTCCAACGGAGTATTAACTCCTCCGTTCTTTTGTCTTTTTCTCTGAAATAAATTATCTTTTTTCTTTGATTTCCTTATTATTTACTTATATCAAAGCAGTCATTACGTATGTAAAATTTCGTTTCATTTTGACGACACCTTCTTGGTGCGCTAATTTTTTTGTCCATGAGTGTACTACAAACTATTTTTACTTCATGAAACTGCGTATTAACCAGCGGCTGAATGGTGAAACTGCTGAATATCGGGATGTGCATCCATTCGGGTTCAAATCTCGACGAACAGGCTGGTTGCTTGGAAGATTTAGACATTTTCCTCATGTGCAATGAGAATACGCGACATTTTTCCTTAAAAAGTTTTCCAAGATGACATATCACTCAAGTAGATACATAGATATTCATCGTATGCTTTTCCATTATCCAAATCTATTTCATGAACTGTTAACTACTTACAGCATGTTCACGCAGATTACCACATTTATATAATACAAGTGACATATAAAAGTTTCTGTCTGTCAGGCCTACTTAGGTAGGAGTTACAAATCCAAAATGGAGGGGGAGAAAATAGAGAGAGAGAGAGAGTTTTTAAAATATAAAGAAAAAAAATCTAAGCCTTTTGTGATTTTGTGAGGAAGTCGCTTAGTTTCCATATTTTAGAGATAACATTTAATTGCATAATAAAACAACTATTCTGTTCTCTATAAATTACAGGAAACATTCTTTGGGAAATTTAAAAAACGGAATAGCTAATCAATAGATCAAATGGCTAAAGCAATGGAATTCTAGCAATTCATTTTGGGTTAGGTTCTCGCAACTATATGTTGGTGGCTGCACGAGATTTTCGAAGTTTACCTCAAGCGTAACGTAAATTAAATATAAGTGAATTTTCAAGTAGGAATTCTTTCAGCAACGCGCTCCTTCCATAATATATAACCCTCCACTGCATTGCCATTGCTAAATAAATCAATCAATTAAGTTTCAGTCAAAGGTCAGGTAAACAATCAAATCAGCAGCAAATTAAAATGTTCTCTCCTGATGCATACAAGCTCTAAATACTTTGTATAATTAATTTGATAAAAATGCAATGATGCAAATAACAAGACACTATAATATTTATAAATGCACAATTATACGTCTGTAATCACAGACTTTGCTACTCCATAAAATGATATACTAAGGCCTCAATAGTCATCATCTTATTTTTAAATCCCGACGCACAGGTTTTTGCCATACACTAGAAATTTCCCTAAAATGCAATAATTTAATTTTAACAATACAGAAAGATTTTTGAAAACAACTTCAAATGCAGCCCTCATTACAAACTCAAAATTGCAATCTGTTGAAATAAAGAGTATTCACATGCAAATAAGCTTAGTATTTTGAGTCTACTAAAAAAGGTAAATGATGTGAAGTTGTCAATTAGCATTATTTTTATTATAGCTTGTAAGGTTTATCCTAATTTTATTAACAGTTACTTTAAGTTTATGCACCTTTTCTATCTATTCTAGTTTCAGCTTACAATTTCCTACCAGAATGTAATTTCAGAAATGCAGTTAATGCAAATGAGTAAGAGTACTATTTAAGTCGACGTTTCACCGACTTCGAGAGAGAGAGAGTCTGAGTTTCTGACTAGCGCGCGTTTGCCTTTTAGCTACGTCTCTCTTACGCTACGCACGGCCATACTCTAGGCCCTTGCTTGGCTTCCCCGATTTAATTAAGATTTAGGGACCAACTACTTAGAATCTTGATAGCTTCGGCTATATCTTTAGTCAGCTTTAGTTTAGCTTAATTTCATAATTATTTAAGTTCAAGCCCAAGTGGAAGCTTTGCTGTACGTTCCTAGTTAGGAACTGAATGTATTTATTCTGAGAAATAAAGGTAGTTAACCCTTCTTAAGTCTTACGTATTTGTTCACACGCTAAAGCGATTATTCGCTTGTTAATGTTTGTGGGTTCAAGAATTGAACATTGAATTAAATAAGTAAAACCCCATAAGCTTAAAAAGCAGGTTTCTCAATGCGGTCGATGGAATTTTAAAGGGGACCGATGAAGATTGACTGGAGTGTCAACTGGAGGTCGGTAGCCGAATATCCACCGGCAACTGATCGGCATAATCAAGATCCCATTAATTACAAAATAAATAAATAAATAAATAAATAAATATATAAAATAAAATTAAATCGATAATTAATTGTTCATTGATATAAAGTTGCGTCAATGGATGCAGTACGGAAGAAATCATGTGAAAAATATTCATGGGGAAAATACTCTAAAATTAATTAATATGTTTTAAAAATAAATATTTTTAGCATGCAAGTTTTTATGCAGTGAATGCAATTTAAAGAAGTAAAACGTAAGAAGCCAAGCTAACAGAATCCCCCCCCCAAAAAAACGGGAACACAAAATATTAGAATGGTAAAAACAAAACAGGTTGAATATTTTTGAATGAGAACACAAATTAAATTACGTATTTTTTCGACAAATGTTAAAAATATTGCATCAGTACATCAAGTACAGTTCTCACATGAATCAAAATCGAACTTTTGTGCCATTAGAATGTTGATATTTATTTATATTTGTGTAATTAAAAATAATAATAAAAAATTAAATACAAATCTAATAAACTATTTTTTTAAAACTTTTCTTCATGTTCTTAAACTAATTAATATTTTTGTTATTTATATACAATTATTGGTATTATGTTATATACACTGTATATTATAGAGAAGAATTAAGAGAGTAGATAAAGAAAACTATTCCTTTAAAAGGAGTCAATGCAAGAAAACGGTTGGGAATCCCGTATAAAAAGCTAATAGTTTCAATATTAAACAGAATAAAATCTTATGCACTGATGAAATAAATTAAGAGAATTTGCATATTTTATCGAATTGCATGAAAAGAACGGAACTAAAGGGAAAACCACTGCTTCTAGATGCAAATCTTGTAAGGCAAATACGTAAGCGTACACGTGTGTGTAGGCGAAGCCAGTAGAAAAACAGGCTTTATAAGAGTGCAGAGGGTAAGACAAATTCCGTTCGCTAGCACACCTCGGCGAATTTCTTGGCGTTATCTTGCAGCAATCGTTTAAATTCATATCGGAACAGTAAAAATGAGTAACTACCAACGTTTAGATGATAGAAAGAGGTGGCGAATTGTGGGGAGGCTAGAGGCAGGCCAATCGAAAATCCAGATATGCAAACAGTTTAATTAACGCCCAGCGGCGTGTGTAACCTATGGAAACAGTTCCAGGACACTGGATCCATCGAAATAAAGCCTAGGCAAGGTCGTTCAAGAGACACGACGGCCAGAGGAGATTTTAGCAAGGCGTAACAGAGAGGCAACAGCTTCTCAGCTCTCTCGGATGCTGTACGCAGCCACAGGAACCCGTGTAACAAGGGTGACTGCTTCCAAAAGACTGCATGAGAGAGGGTTGTTTGCCAGAAGACCGGCTGTTTGCGTTCCGCTCATGTCTGCGGACAGAAGAGTACCGATTAGCATGATGCAGGCAGCATAGTGATTGGATTACGGAGCAATGGGCAAACCGTTCTGTTCACCGATGAGTCCCGTTTTAGCCTAAACACCGATTCTCGCCATACATTCATATGGAGAGAACCATGGACCCGCTACCTACCCTCCAATGTCCTTCAAATCAACAATTATGACGGTGGCGGTGTAATAGTCTGGGCAGGCGTCATGTTGGATGGCCGCACACATCTCCACGTCTTTGACAGAGGCTCTGTAACTGGTGTGAGGTACAGGGATGAGGTTTTGGAGCCCTATCTTCGCCTTTTCCAAGGTGAAGTGGGCTCCGAGTTCAATTCACAGGACGATAACGAGAGGCCACATAAAGCTCTTCTGGTCGACGAATTTCTCGAGAGTGAGGATATTCGCCGGATGGATTGGTCAGCCAGGTCTCCAGACTTCAACCCGATAGAGCATGTCTGGGATGCTCTAGGGAGGGTAACTGCAATTCGCAACCCCCTCCGAGAACCATCCAGGAACTGAAAACTGCATTGCTGAATGAGTGGGACCAATTGCCACAGGCACTGATAAACTGCCTTATTTCCAGTATGACATCACGCTGCGAGGCCTGTATGGCTGGAAGAGGGGACCATACCCCCTATTAACCCATTTCTTTTGCGTCTTCTGCAACCGCTGTTTCAGACCTTCAGACTCCTATGAGTGTTAGACACGAACATGTGTGTCTATTATAACTGTTACATGTTTATTTTGTTTGTATTATATCAACCTATGTTCACACCACATTTTATTAAAATCTGTCCAATAGTTCTGGAGATCGTAGATCAAATATGAAAATTCTCATTTATTTATTTTACCAGTGTACTAAAGTTGACTTAGAAGTTCTAGGGTTTACCTCCTTGAAGCAGATCCTTATGAATTTTAAAAACTGACACGAGTCCATCTTTTTCAAGAAAGCTTGGACTGACTGTTATCCCCCCCAAAAAAAAAGAAAAAAAGAAAACTTTGTACAAAATATTTATAGAAAGTTTCTAAGTAGTTCAAGGGAGAATCTGGCGTTCCTCTTCTCCAAGGCACTTTAAAAATGCGGTTTCTCTTACTAAAGACACTTCTTGCTTAATAGAAAAGCTACATAAAGTTCCAGATAAACCAGCAGGTATAAAACATCAAAAAGGAAATTTACACAATTTTTTTAAAAACAGATTTAAACTGATTTCTTCGATTTATTAAAGTATATAATTATAAACATGCACCGGAATTAAAGATGATATTTAAAGGAGTAATGGACAGACGCACATTTCTGCGTCACAATGGAATCGTATTCAAAAAATCTCCCATTCTTTGGAAAAAGTTCCTTCTCAGGACGAGGAGGAGAAAAACGAGCTGCAGCTTCGGCGGAGATCGAGATGGTGATTACACGATGTTTTTTCTCTCTCCTCCTTTGGCAATAGAATGTTTAATCTCAGTTCATACGTCACTCGAATCCATCCGTCCATCCATCATTCGTTAAGACGGTTTTCCAGGACAAGAGACCGCAGCCGGAGGGTTGGCGCGAAATCGTGTCAGACAGAACATTTACTTGATGCTTGGGGTCGGCTAGAAGCCAACTTGGCTTCTTTGTTAAAGGGAAAGCAAAGAGTTCAACTCCCTGTTTTTGAGTTTTATTTGTTTATTTTCTTCTTTTTACTGTTGGCTTATATGTCACAGATTTCACGGACCGATTTCACAAAGCGGTACCAGATTCTTGTAGGATAATATTGATTTATTTATATTTCTGCATCATTTGCAAACTTCGATTATGTCACATTTTATTAGCTTTGCTTAACTTTTATAGGAAATAGTAATACCAAATACAGGTTTCACCGCTATAAAACTTTTCAGAAGTTCCTTCTTTCGTTGACCGTATCGATCAAATTTTTTTTTGCAATCCATAATATAAGTGAGCATGGCGAATTTCGCGTTTATAAGAAGGTGATTTCTGACCTTCGTTGCCGTTTCGATCAAACTTTTGTTTGCAATCCAGAATATGAGTGAGCATGAATAATTTCGTTTTTATAATACGATGATTTTTGACTTGCAGTCAAAGAATCTTACTTACACTTCTCGGGCAAAAATGGCTATGCCTTTTTATTCATAACTCCCTTTCGGTTAGTGTGTTGAATCTCGGAGAATACGCATCTTTCTCTTAATACAAGCAAACATTGACGAACAACAAACAGTCTGGAAATGAAATTAAGTGAAAAAAACAGCCAAAAAATAGAGATTCATGAATTAGGTGTGGCACCAACGAAACGTGAAACATTTCCAGCGTTCTTAGAACCAGATGTTACCAGACAGGTTATAAGGTATTTCTCCCTCCTTCTTCGCATGCCTTCGTGATGTAGCGATCAGCACATTCGGTGTGTATTCGAGAGGTCCGTGGTTCGAATTCCGGCGAGGGCATTGCTGATTTTTCATGTCTCCTGCTTCTAAATAACATAATGTCCCTACAAATGGCGCCCGAACTAAAAAAGGTGGTGGGTGATGATTCTCCACCACCGGGATTTGGCGAGTGGGTCCCCTAATCCCCAGACGCCTTTAAAAGGGGGAGTATATAATTTATTTCTCCCGCCTTCTTCGCATGCCTTCGTGGTGAAGATTAGATTGACCAGCACACTCGGCGTGTATTCAAGAGGTCCGTAGTTCGAACCTCGGCGAGGTCATTGCTCATTTTTCATACCTCCTGCTTTCAAAAAATACGGAATGTCTCTACAAGGTCATAAACCCAATAACACATTAAACTGAAATAACGCTAACATGGAAGTAAAAGCTGTAATATTATATATATATATATATATATATATATATATATAGTTCATGTAAAATGCTAAATAAGTACATATATATTTTCATCAATTAGATTACAAGCACAATGGAATGTTCAGTAGCGGTTTAATAATGAAAGGATGGTTTCAGTCGTCAGGTGGTACGGTGGTAGCAAGCAGAAATATGAGCATCTAAGGCAAAGCTAGTTCCTATCAGGATTCACTCTCGGCACGGCTATGGTAAGAGTAGGAGACTAGGGGTAGGGGATCGTTGGGACGGAAGATGAGGACCAACTGCTAATACAATATTGAATTCGTTGGGGTAGGAATGTTATTTCAACAACTTCTACATTTGCCTCTTTGCGTTAAGTGGACGTTTATCATGGTTAGATTGCGCATGGTATAGGTTTACCACTTACTGCTTAAATTGCCGCATTTTCTATCACACACTTCTGTACTAGCACTCAAAATTTCTTGCAGACTTTAAGAGATCAACTTTAAGAAAAATCTTACAAAATTAATTCACGTACTTAGTAAAAGTAACAGAATAAAACTGTAGTCAAGAAACCGATTTCCCATGAGAACACACATGGCAAAACGTAAGAATTAGATTGACAAAAATGCTACACCTTAAAAAGTAACTAAAAAGACTATTGTTATTATTGCGTTATACATTAGAATGTGCGTGAACAGTGAGAAATATTGTGTACAGAAGTGTAAAAGATTTTAAAACATTAAAAAAATGTCCTTCTCAGAGGTACTTTATGTAATACAAGCGTTTATATCATCAGTTTGGTTCACTGATGCTTCATGCAAGAAGTCGGGAATGTCAGGCATGGCAATCACCTCCTGTGAAAAAGGTTGCCTGTTTTTTCCCTAAATGTTTTCCAGTGGGCGGCAAGTACCGATTCTGATAAATCAGTATCATATAGCGGTATTTGTATTCACACTCGTAGTTTTCCTGGAGTAGAATAGGCATGGCGTTATTCCTGCTCAGCATCCAGAACATCTTGTGAGAAAATCGCTATAAGCAGTGGAAATGATTCGATGATGTCATTACTATATAGATATAATAAAAAAGTAATAAATTTCGAACTAATACCACAAAGACACGAAAAAAAAATGAATCTCCAAACCAGTACAATTTCGAAATATCCCAATAAATAAAGGAGGCATTCAGAATTTTTGGATGAACTATAATAACTAAATAATTTAAAATGGTTCAGAACATAGATAATAAATAATATATATTTCTCAGAATATAGATAAACATCTATATTAAACATCATCTTTCCATGACAACCGTTTGCATAAAATGCCAAAATCATCTCGAAACGCAGATGGTCATCTTACAGAAAACTCACCATATTTCATACAGCTACAATCAGGTTTCTGAAGCGGCTATTTATATGGGTTAAAAAGAGGTTATGAAACATGAAACATGAAAATTTGTTATTGGAGCTAATATACAGGAGCTTGTTTTTGATTTATGGTATTGTAATACCCCCACTCAAGCTAAGTTACAAGATTCTTAAAATTTCTCTCCCACTTCAGCTTCGGCTCAGGCAAATGCAGTTCGCTGTTATGGGCATCCGCGTTTGATCGCTACCTCAATATATCACAGTTTGATCGATTTTCGAACTTGTTTGCGTTTCGAACATTAGAAAAGTGATCAACTACAAAGTAAGTAGCAGGGATGAGAAGTATACAGCATTTGCTGGGTAAAAATAAATGTTAGCTTGGCTGCGAGTCGCTTCATCCTCCGCTCCTCACCATGCAGATAATTTTGTACGCGTTTATTTACGTCGTGCTTGCAACATCTTCATGAGGCGTCCATGCATAATTTCGACTCATACAGTTTTCTTCTGGACAAAAATGCCGAATAAAAAGTCCCTCAAGCTATTTTTTTTTTTTTTTTTGGAGGGCAGATATCTAAATGAGGACGAATAAATTTCCAGTTTCACGCAAACGGCACAAAGTTCTCCTTTTGCTTCGTCTCGCAATAACGCGTTATTTCTTCTGCCATTTCAAATTTTAGAAAACAAATAAGTGACAGGTAATAAGAAAATGTATCCATTCTCTTCAAAAGTGAGACGAAAATAGTGCAAGAGACTGATCAAATCACTCATGAAATAGAAAAAACTGCCAATCTTGCCAGGCAATTAGGTTTGTAAGTTGATAGTGATAACGTCAGCAAGCAGTTGGACTTACCTAGCAAAGAACGATCAGTTTACAGAGATGCGTGAGAAAATCGCTATTGCCGCCCACAGAAGCCGCAGCCGCCCAGACGTTATATGGTTAGTGTTGCTGACTGCCGTAACAATGGGCCCGACTTCGAATCCCAGAGAAGGCATGGATATTTGTATATGTATAGTGTCTGTGCGAGATGAGGACACTCAAAATGTACGGCGAGCCGATAGTCCTCTCGAGTTACAGTGTGGTAAGAGAAGAGGGGTCGGACCAGTTCCCCAGGGTACTCTTCTTCAAAACTGTGGAAGAGCTGGGCAAAATCGTCGTTACCTACAGTGGAACCTCGAGATACGAGCACCTCTATATACGAGAAATTCGAGGAAAGTATGAGCGAAATATTCGTCTCTCAAGATGAGCACTGACTCGAGTAACGAGCAATGAGCCAGGCTGTTGGTATGCGTGAAGCTATTTCGCGATGCGGCTCGACTGGGGGAACCTCCTCGACAGACCACTCAGTGTTCTTTGATCTACGTGTTTGTGCGCATGTGAGTTGATTGTTTTTTACATTTAACGTGAAAATAATTATTTCACGTTGCTTGCCAAGAAGATTGTTGCTTCAAATAGTGCTGCAAAGAAAGCCATGGACGTTCAAATTAAGAAAGAAATCATAGATAAACATAAGCGTGGTGTAAGAGTGCTGGAATTGGCAAAGACTTACGGCCGTTTGACACCGACAAGGAGGAAGGAAGAAATTAAGACACTTGATGTGGTCAAAGGAGTTACCGTTGCTTTTAAGCACCGTCCAAAACTCCTACAAGATGTTGGCACATTTTACGCCAACGAATCTCGCCAATGGATCGCCTCCTACGATTGGGGCAGATGGAGAAAAGAAATCTAGCCTACCGGACGTGAGCAATTATTGTAAAACGAAGCTCACAATTAAATAAACAAAAAAGAAAAAGTGTACTTTTCTACTGCAG
>KK116681.1:353084-371152 GCA_000611955.2 Stegodyphus mimosarum | reverse complement strand
GATTTGGAAGAAAATCAGAATATAATTCAGAATTTTATTTATGACGATGTTCCAGAAGAAGATGACATGACTGTAATTGAATAAATTTAAATTTCTGTATTCTGTGTAAAATAAATATTAAATAAAAATATATAAATATACTTTTATTTTTGCCTTCCCCCGAAAATAAGCCCTAGCGCGTGTTTTGGACCAAAAAAGAAAGTAAGACAGTGTCTTATTTTCGGAAAAAGACGGTACATATTACACGCAAGCAAGTTTACACTCTTTTTATATGAATTACTTTTTAACACTGTTAATTTTAAACATTAACTTCATTAAAAGCTCATGAAAAAAATTATAAAAACATCAAATTTGTCATTGATAAATTTAGAAAGGATTCTTGTAAATATCAACTCTCTTTTTACATCAGTTAGTAATTAGGATAGTATTGAATTGTTTAATTTAGATTATGCTCATTTACCGTGATGGTTGAAGAAACCTCGAGAAATTCGAAGGTAATGCACCTCTCTTCCTCTACCATAAGCCTCTCGACAAAAAATTACTACTTAATATTATTAACTACTACTCAAATATTTGAGATAGCATTCCTATTACAATAATAATAAAGAATACAAAAAATAATGAAGAATGAAATAATATTGTCGTAAATATATGTTAGATAGTTATGTTCAAATGACTGTATTTCGGTTTTGTGTACTTTTACAATGTTAATCCATGTTTTTATTTATTTGTTTATGCGGTGCATTTTAGGTAATAATTTCAGCGTGTGTTTTTGTTTAATCGAATTTGTTTCCATGTCATATATTTGCAAGTATTTATTTCATATATAACGCTTCAAATGTGATCGTCGAGTAATAATGTTGTAATTCTGAAATGATCAAAATTTAAATTGTGAAATAGTTCAATCAAAAACTGAGATATAGGCAGAAACTCTACGAGCAGGAGTTCACAGCAATTTTTACCGTCGAGTTGGCGACATTTGGCGATTTTTCTCAAATTAATGGCATTCTGAAAGTTCCGAAAAGTGCATTTTCGAATCCATGGGGGAGATTTTTCTAGAAGCTTCCAGTAGGCCGGGCAACCTCATACACACGGCTGCGTATGAGCCATGGCAGTCAGTTAGAGTCAGAGATTTGACTTATTCAGTCAGTAGTTCACAGCGAGTTAATGATATTTATTATATTAGTAGTTACAGCTGAGTAATATCACTGACTTGCGATTTTCTTTGCGCAGTTTGCCTTACCTCTGTTGTTCATCTTCACCTATTTTTTAGCTATTTGCTTTGCTTGTAAGCTGCTATTTATTTCCATAAAGTGTCCATATCTTCCTTCCCATTTGGCGTCCTTATTAAAAAAATCTCTACGAGCACGTAACTTATAACAATATACTATAAAATGGCGACGTCATAGCATAGTACTTTACAATTAAACAAAGTGGAAAATTTAAATGCTTACCTACAATTGCCTATTTCAAAGAACAATAAATTCGAATTAAATCACTTTCATCCATACTTTTATTCCTGTAGAAAAATTAATCCAAGTACCTACATACAACTAACGATCTGCAATTTTTAAAACAATCCCGACAATCAAAGGAAATCTGGAGAATCCAATCGGTATTTCCATTAATTAAAAAAACCTTAAAAACTTGTTCTTCGCTTTTCTTATTTAACGGTTTAATTTCAGAACTTCGTAAACCCTATCAAGGCATCCTCTGACTCGACGATCACATTTGAAGTTTTAAGTTTAATTAAAGAAATTTTTCTTCAAGCACAGCTTCGCTCTAATTAGTAACGACGGCATAAGTTATTAAAAATGTAATATGCTCTAGGACTTCGCCGGTTCTACTGTCTTCAGGAAATGAGGGAAAAAATAAGAAAGAGACAGTCACAGGAAGAGAAAAAGAGATTCGGATTCGCTCAAGAGCCTTCCCAGTGTTTTCTAATTACGAGAAAAAATATTAAAAAGTGAAAAATAAAAGTATTTAACATGGAAGAAGATGATGAAATATTAACATTCCACGGATCCATTTCTGTCTGGTATTTTCCTAGACATATTTTCTTCCCTTCGTCTGTATATCAGGACAGCCACATACAAATTTTCGTTTGCAAACTCCTACCCTCCCACCATAAAAAATTAAACAAGAAAATAGTCAAACAAATTTAAATATACATTTATTTTAGAAGCTGCAGATAGAAACTGTATACAAGTTACATAAAATTTCCGTATATTCAAACTGCACGAAGTGCTATTCAAAATAAGTACGAGGTTATTCTCCTCTTATTCTGTTCTCTTGAAGATTTTTTGAAGTTATTTCACACCATACAGCACAGGTTATGGAAGTGCACACAAAAATTGTTTCATAATTACAGGAAAAGTTGGCTCGTAGTAAAATAATGAAAATAAGTAAAATATTGAAAACGAAAAGCCAAATAATTCTTCAATATTTGATTCAATGTGTGCAGCATTAATCTCGTACACGCCATAGAATATGCATTAAAGACCTGTATTCATGTTCAAAATAATTTCCATAATTCCTACAAAGTCATTTAGAAACTGCTCCGAGAAGCAAGCAGTTAAAAATGACTACGCAGCTTAAAGTGACCAGTTATCGAAAATTAGGCAATTACTTCCCCCCAGTTCCGCTAGCCAGATTACTTGTAAAATTTGTGCTACATATGGAACAAGTGCTGTTTTTCATGACATAGTTTAAAGGTGGTTTGAGAAATCTAAGCATGGAAATTCAGCCATGCCTAGATATTTTTTCCTTGAAGCCATGCCTAGATATTTTTTCGCGTGATAAACGCGTGCCTCTAAATATATTCGAACCAACTAACTCTTATCCGTATGCGTCTATATTCAGCAAAGATATTAACTCTTATAATACTTATAACTTAAACGCACTCAGAAAATTAATGCACGCAGTTACTTAAGAATTTTTATTTTTGATGATGTTGATTTTTTCATAACTAGCAAATAACACTGAAATAATACAAATACTACTATAATTAATGTAAAAAGTATTAAATTAACAATCAAGCACCTTCTACAATTTATTTTTTTAAACTACAAGACATTTTTAAACTATTTTTTTAAATTTCTTCTTTTTAGTGAAATAAAATCGACAATAATGTTTTTCAAAACCTACTTCATTATTAAATTTATATAAAATATATTTATATGTATTTAAAACACCTAATATATATTTTTTAAATATGTAATTTTTGCGGAACAAGAGAAGATTTTGGACAATTGTTTTTTATTTTTATTTCAAGTTTTTTGAAGCTTCTTTCACTCTAACATGACTAACTGCCAACGCTAAAAGTATTCTTACTACAGTTTCCGAATTCAGATATGCCTGAATATCTGCATACAAGAATTATCTTAAAATAGCTGATTTTGCTTTGGTTACCGCAATTGTTGAAATGCGTGATTTTTAAAGCCAGACATTTCTGAAGGAATAGATGAAGCATTTATACAATTTGGATATTTAAATGCTCAACTGCTAGTTTTCAAAATGCTTAAATACAATGACATTAATTTTTCACCAATTATAAATAGACAATCGAAGTTACTTAGCTTAATTTTAGATGTGAAATTATGTCTCATTTCTTTCATTTTTACTATGAAAAATATTTTTATGACATAATGAACTTTTTTATCAATTGATTCTTGACAATCTTGATTTTTAACCTTTCGTTTTCACTTCTATTCGTATTTTCTTCGTGAATTAAAATTTAAAGCTAAACTTTTTACATTTCTCAAAAATATTTTCTTTTTATTTTTACTAAAGAAAGAGCTATTCCTTCCATTACGTTTGTTTGTTTAATTCAATATGCAAAGCATACAAAGACTATTTGTCCAAGGAGAGGGACACTTTCTAGCAGAAACTGACTCGTATTTACATTACACATAAGGAGAAACCACGAAATCATTCATACAACCAACATGTGCGTCGGGATTCGATATTAGACTAAAGCGTGGATATTTTGTACCTTTGTACGTGGATTTTTTGGTAAATTTCAATTCCAAGACTTTAGTTATCTTTTCTTTTTCATGGAGTATTAAATTCCACGAAGTCATAAGTAAAATTTTAAACTGATTTGCTTAAAAAGCGTTATTAGTTTCAATCCATTAATTGATACCTAACAAAAATTTGAACTTTGTATAAAATAATAATAACGAGATAAAATACATGATAATGACTTTTTTGTCTCACTTGAAATATTTAATCGTTAACAATTAATTACGTTTTTGATTTGGTTTGGTTAACTGATTAAAGAAACGTACGTGAGAGGGCAAGTGCGCAAAATATAGCCCTCTTTTTTTGCCTTAATGCGCAACTTCAAAACAGTGCTTCGCAATACGGTTCAAAATTGAAAGTTAACAATCGTGATTTCTTTAATGCATTTCTAAAACTTCGTAGCTGATTTGGTGGCCTTCGAACGAATTCAGATGAAATGAGTGAGGTGAACGAATTCAGAATTGCTCACGTTTCTTTAAATTCACCGAATTCGCTCGCCTCATCCTTGTTCCGACTCTGCTTGAAGAAAATACGCGCTCTGCATGACTATCCTATGTAAACAAGGACCTGTTAAAGAACCTATCATTGAAAATCGACATTATAATAGCTCAGGAACTATCAGACAGACTAAATAGGGTACTTCCTATTTTAAAGGAGCGAATATGCTTGCTCGAGTTTCGGCACGTAAATATTTGTTGAGCAAAAATACAGTTCTTTTTTTTTGAAACGGATCATTACTGGACCATGCAATAATGTTACGATCAAAATGTCACGGGGTAATACGATCAAAAAGTCACGGGGTAAGTCAAAAGAATCTCCTTTAGTACATGAAGAGGGGGTTCTTGTATGGTCAGACTACAAAGAAATTGTATACTATGAACTGTTGTCACCAAATCAAACTATAAATTCGGAAAAATACTCTTCCCAAATAGCACTTTTAAAAGCAGAAATTGAAGTAAAGCGCTCAGAGCTGGCCAACTGTCTAGATGTTGTCTTCCTTCATGACAATACTTGACCATACGTTTCGACGAATGTCAAAGACTTCTTGAATATAACTGGAATGTTTGGTGTCAGCCCATATAATCATTACACCTTGCCTTCTTAGAATTTAAACTCTTCAGGTCACTTCAAAATTAGTTGAATGGCCTGGAGTTCATTTCTTTGGAGATTGCCAAACCGCACCTCGATAACACTGCATGAACGAAATGTAAAGAAAATCTAAATTTTAAAAAAGGAATTTCCAGCTGCGGGAGAAATGGAAATACGTCATAGAACAAATTAATGCTTATGTGATTCCATGAAATTTTTGTGTAATGCTTCATTTATATTTATCATAAAAAAACAGCGGAACTTTCCGTATGACATGATATAAATGAGACCATAAATAACCACCCGTATCAAACATCACCAACGGTGATGTGACACTCGCGCACATGGCAGTTCTGCACAAGTGGCATTTTGGCACATCATTTCCCCTGGGGGAGCATGAAATTTTCTAACAGGTGTAACCAGTCATGGACAACAAGTGACACTTCCGCACAGTCTGTCAGAAACAATCAATCAGCTTTATGATTCTTCTTAAGTAGTGCCCTTTCCTGTTCAGACGGTTGTTCTGAGTATTTATTGCGTAATATTAATTCCCCCCTTCCCGTATTCTTTTTTGATCTACGTAATCTACGCAAAATGAATTCACCGTCACTGAAAGCCCCACTGAAACATCACGGTGATAAGAAAATCCAAAATGTCATAATTAACTTGGAAACAAAGAATTATTTTAAAAAGTGCCTAAACGCTATAGCTTTCATTTCCAACCTGGAGTGTACAGCTAAAGAATATTCTGTTTATTTTTCTTGAAAGAAACCGAAACAAGGTAAAGGCACAGAGTTCAGCTTACTGATTTTGCAACAAACTTTATTTATGCAGATATAACCAAATCAATGCAATTAAATTGTTTCCAAATTCCAAGGATATGCAAGAAATTCAGAATTAAAAATTTAGTTTCTTTCAAATGTGCAAAAATCTTTTCTTTTGATAGGTCATATTAGGTTATTTTAATTAATTTTGGAATTGCTAAAAAAATCAAATAATCTTAATCATTGTAAATCATAATTTAATAACGTATAATTTTAAATAAAAAAATGGTACTTTTTTATTCTATATTTCTCATTTAAAATTGCCTAACGTCTGATTTTTAAAGCACTAAAAAAAATTTCGATGTCTGACATTTCCATTCTGCTTCCAATTTTATATTTCTAAAACATGGAATTTTTAAGATGCTCAGTTTTTTGTTGCCAGTCCCAAAATTAAAGTGCAAAAGGAAATTAAAAATGCAAGATATATTTAAGGGTTCAGGTATATTTAAATTGACCATAAAATCGAAATTTGTAAAATTCGCTGTACAACCAAAGTTTACGGTGTAAAAAAAAAAAAAGAGTTCTAAGATTTTGTGATTTATAGAGCCAGAAAGTTTGCTTGTATTTGCATTTCAGCAAACGCCTCATATTGAATCCCCTGAACTAAGTATACAAAATGCGTCTGTATACAATTTTATACAAACATAGAGTTATACATGATAGAAATGTGAACTCATTAGCAAAGCTCTCTACAAATTTATTAATTTTAAGAAAATAATATGCTTACAGGATTTCAAGCTAATTTTAATTTCAATTAAGATTTCATTAAATGGGATTTTCCTGTTTTTGTATATGATTTCTCTGAACTGGTTTATTAGAATTTCAAGAAATTTTGATTAATTGTCTAAATACTGTGTCTGTATACAACAGCCAATTACTAGGCTTAAAACCTTTTTGACTAAAATTTGATATCATGTAAAAATTTCGAGTCCTCACTTTTTATTGTTTCAATAAAATTTATGATAATTATGTATGCAGTATGTTTAAATTTATAATTATGCATATTTTTAACTATTTTATAAGTGCACTTTTATATTTCTTTATTAAGCAAATAATACGCATTTGAAAGATTTCTCATAACTATAATTTTCTTTCTTGCGTGCATGATTTCTGCAAAACTAATGGGCAGAATTTCTAAGTATTGACCATCTGTACAAAGCCTTAAGTGAGTTTAAAAGAAACCCTTAAGTGAGTTTAAAGGAAGCAACTACTTTTATATCTCTCGCCTAATAATTTTAGAAATTATCTTTAAATATGTTAAAAACAATCAATTTGTGAGCTATAAAAAGAAAAAATTAAAATTAAAAAATGTTATTTTCTTAAGGAAACATAATTCTAATGTAGGTCATTATAATTGTACATTATTTTTCAATTTTTGGAAAAAAAAAACTAAAAAGAGAGATCAACTAAAAATACTGAATTGTTTATATAATGCTGCGCGCAGTTTATATTACAATATTATGTGGATGACAAAAAATATATATTATTTAAAACGTTTAATATTTGGAATATAAAATAAAAGTTGGTTTATTTGATTACGGTAAAACGCACGAGGGTTATCTGCTTAAGAGGAAAGAAAGCCTTCGTGGAAGACTTTCTGTGGTAAATTCTTCACACATGGGCAAAACCACGAAAACGCTTATGTAGCCAGCCCGTTCGCCGGGACTCGAACCCGGGGTCGCACTACCAGTGTTCAGTGACTTTGCTAGCGAAACAGAAGCAGTAAATGTATTATTAAAGATATCGAAATAGGTATAAAAAATCTCACGTTCAAAAATGAATTATAAAGGTACTGAGCTTTAAAATGTGTTGTATTGGGAGTTATTTTAACATTTTAAAGGTACTTTAGGTAATTTCCTTATTTACACGTTAACCCGTTCATAATACTTAGATTTTATTAAAAAATCTATATTTGTGAAGTCCATTAATTTTTTAAAGCGAATTAATAATTCAAGTCGTCGTTCTAAGTTATCGAAAGATAATCAAGATGATGTGGTTTTGTGCAGAACAGCCACTAAACTGTACAAACTGTTAATATCCATCCAGCAATGAATGTTTCCTGTGCGCAAGTTTCCCTGCTTTTTGATTTGCTCTCAAGTGCCACTAAACCTCACAGTCATATTCTCCCAATGCGATTATCTCTACCAAATTAATTTGAAACCTAACTAATTTAGAAGGGATCTGCTTGTGTGATTTTTATTGCAACATCAGCAATTTACAAGAGCCAATTAAAATTAAGCATATTATTGTTTGAAAAAATAAAATTATGCTTCAAAATCCCCTTCCCCCCTTAGTTGCCGAATTGTCTTGTCCCACACTGACTAATTTCCATATTGAAAAATTAATTAATTTTTTTTAATTTATTGAAAAACCATTATGCAATAAATTACATGCACTTTTCATCAAAATGTCTTGAAAATAGCTAAATGAACTGTTTGACAATTGCACTAAAAATAAAAGGTCAGCTCTCTGGAATTTGCAAGAAAGGCAACATGGCAACCTTGCTGTATGTACCAACCATCTTCAGACGGAACTATATTTCTTAAAATGAGGTTTAACGCTTTTTAATGCGGTGTCATTTTTTCACCCCTATCTCCTTTCTCCCCTTCTCTCTTTCCTTGAGGACAATGTTTCCGGGATCTTAGAATGAAAAAAAGAAGGAAGCGAAGGGAAAAAAAAAAAGTTTTTAAAATTTTTTTATTTCTTTTAAATTCAAAACGGCACGCGATAGGTGAACATAAAAAAAAAGCGCGAAGAAATACAGGATTACAAAAAACCAGCGCACGCGCTGTTTCTTGCAATGCTTTCTTTCAACTAGGTCGCACTTTTTTTTCGCAAAAAAACGTATTTATAGCCCCCAAAAAAAATCTTTTACATTATGCAAAAAAAAAGTGCCTTATGTTAAAAAAGGAAAAAAAAGTTAACCCAGACGGCTGAAATGCTCAACTCTTTTGTTGAAAGCGACCCATACTGTGGAAGAGTTCCCGTTTTTTTAACTCGAACAATAAGGAAGGGGATGTAAAAAAAGGCATCCGGGGGGCAGGGGATAGAAACTGGAACTCGGTTTCTGCCACGTGGGAGAGGGTTCGATTTGCGTGATTTATCCAGATGGCACGAGTGCCGTACCTGCCCATGGCCCCTTTCGACGCTGTGGAACTATTCCCCCCCAAATTTCCCGTCTCTCTTATAGACCCAGATATTGACGGTACTTGAGTTTACCTATTTCTTCCTGGTTAGTAATACAGTTCAGGAGGACATGTTTCACCCATGTCTTAAGGACTTTCATACACTGAACTCCATAAATTCTGAAAATTTCGATTTTATTTGGATGTATTAGTATTTCTTTCTTTAATACTGATTTGCATAATGAAGCCCATTTACATTAACATTAAATGAATTGTCAATGAATAAAATATATCATTATATACTACATATTTTACGTTGTTTTCAACATCAACGCTAACAGGTTGTAGCACAGTTTAGACACTAGAGAGGTGAACATACGTGCTATAATAATTTTGAAACATTTTTTTTTTCGTGAAATAGATGAGTGATACAAGATAAACGTTTTAAACATTTTTTTATTGATTTGTGCCTTGAAATCAGATCACAAGTCTCCCGCCATCAGCTGTAGATTACAATGCTCCAAAATATCAAGCATGGAATACAATTCAACCAATCACTAGCATTCTGCAAAAGGTATCTAGGAGCATAGTATTTTTCAGATGGTTATATTAAAAGTCTTAGCCTATCAGACGTTGCTCTATTAAAGCTTAAGAAGTTGTACAAAATCCCCCCGCTATTTTCCTCACGAAACTTCCATACAGAATAAGCGGGAAGTAATAAGTTTAACTTTACACACTCTTCTTAATTCTGCGGTTCCAAAAGTACTGAGACATGGCATAAGAAATGAGTTCACTTTTGAAATCCGGGCAATCGGGGACAATGCAGCGCAGACGATCGCCTATTGCAAATCAAAAGCTTCTGGAAAAATATTTATGATCAATGTTTAGTGGAATTCGAACAGTTCATTTGGACAGTTCAAAGTGTTTCAAGTCGCTAGTTCTATTCAGCCACTGTTCTGATATCATAGATCATAGGTGGAAATATATTTCTAATAATTTATTAATAAGAGCAATAATTATCACTATCCGATGGATAAGGTAAATCCGAATCTCTGCACTAAGAAAGCAATCTCTGCACTAAGAAAGCAAGAACTCTCTATGTAAGCAGATTAGAGACAATTGGAATTCATCTATTAGTGGCAAGATTTCAGGTTTAAATGAGTGGGAGTTGAGCACGGCAACATCAGAACTCATCAATTTTTTCAAATAATCCATTGCGTAGATTATTAAGTAGTAAGTGATCGAGGTAGGCCATAACCGCAGAGAAAGTCTGCTTCGTTGAAGAAAAGGTAGACAAAAAGGAGTAACAGTATTTTACTCCTCAGCCTCTAGCATAATTTATCAGGGGGACAGAAAAAGAACCTGCATTTGAAATTTTACACTCCATAAAGTTACGATAATGCTTTGTCAAATTTTAACATTTGTTCACACATTTCACACATACTCACAGATAATTTTTTCGTTGTTGGAGCATCGTTATTGGTGATCATAGGAAAAGGATACTGTAATATTTTTTGCCTTTTTATTAAATCTCCATTTTTAATAATATTTTTCTATATTTATCTTAACCACATCTTCCAAAGAAAAAGATAAAAATTTGGAACAATTATTAAGTATTTTTTATACAGAATAAATCATTTTTATTCGTTCTTCACAAACTGGAGTTTCATAGAAATTCAGTTAATTTTAAGGTACGTTCTATCCTATACGTACGCAATACATTTTATTTTATGATAGCATATTAAAATCATAGTAAAGCAGAAGTATAGTTAATTATTTTTGTCATTAACTAAAATTATGCTAAATTTTAATACGATGAAGACTTTTGAAATACTCAAAATTAGGTGTAGTTATAAAAGATCAATTCTTTTTAAAATTTTGGCGCATCAAAAGTATTCAGAAATTTTGCGTTCGTATTTCATTTAGTAAATAAAGATACATTTTTTTGGTCCCCCTACAGTGTTGCCATTGCTCTCTTTGAAATTGTTGAGTTTGTTAACCAAAAATTCGTTTAAGTTTTACAAAATATGAAATAGACAATAAAACAAATTCCAAGTTCGGACTTCCAGGTGCCCATATTCGGGTGGAGGACTACGTTAATTCAAATTTAATGGCTCTTAAGTATCGTTGTTTGTCCATAGTGCGAGAAAGATACACACATTCGTGTATATTCTTCATTATTTAATTTCTCTAACTATAATACAAGGCGATAATATTTGGTGGCAACATTTGAAAAGTGAAACGCACATTTATAGCGAACCAACGCAAAATGTCGTTTCGAGAATAATAGCCATTCTGGGCTAACACTTCTTCGGGCTAATAAAAAAGACTAAAAGAGATTAAACATTTTTAATTTCCTTTAAACAAAATTAATTTACACGTAAGAAATTTTAAAAAAACACAAGCATAAAAAATCCGTGAAATAAAAATAAATAAAATTTTTAAAAATTTAAAAATTCTAACGGTGAAAGGTAAAACTGCAAATTATACAAACACTGAATTCCAAGAAATTCATATGAAATCGGCCCCACATAATATTAGACTTACCTTGATGAATAAATTGGTGGTAGAATAATTTATAACGAAGCATATGTGATGAATGTGATAATTTAGATGTTTCTTAACAGATTCTTTCTTAACAGCGCAAGTAAAATTAGATAAAGATGTCTGAATGTGAACGATGTTTTCTGAGCCATACAATGCTTCGCTCTCCTCCTATAAACATTGAAAGCAGGAAAATGCACCCTCCCAGAACAGTTATGGTAAATCTATGACTTTCCTATAAATTAAAACTGTAGTCCAGTAAGCGCACTTTCTCATTTCGATATTACTGGTTTTGAGAAAATGTTTCAGTTTTTGAGATTCCAGAGTTTTATGAACTAATTCTGCGTCTTAAAAACTGTGGGCTACTAGCAAATTACTTTTTTAGACCGACGTTCTGCAGTATTTAAAGCTTGTTAACAAAGTAAGTAACTGCATAAGAGGAGTGTAACAATGTATGGAATGTAAAGTTTGAAATAAATTTAAAATTAACGTGCTTCTCTATACAATAATCTTACAAATACGAAATTTATCTATGGTCTATAAAATATAGAATCTCGACGAAATGTAGTTTTGCGACCCAAACTTTTCACAGATTCGCGCTGGTATCTTATTTAATTACAGAGAAGCACATGAGAGTTACCTGACTAAGGAAGGAATTGCTAAGAAAAGCTTTCGTATTTAAGTTGCATATGCAAAAAATTGTAAAAACTCCAAGCAACCAATCTGTTCGCCTGGATCTAACACAAGGTCGTGTCGTACTTCTTGTGTCCAATGATCTAGTGCAGGGGTTCTCAACCTGTTGACTAACGCATACTATCTCAACAAAAATCCAAAAACTTTAGTACCACAAATATATTTTAGGATGATTATTTTTCAATTTCTCAATAGAAATGTTAAAAAAAATACTTTGCCATTTGCACAATCTATTAGCTATTTGTATTAAATATACACACATAAAAAATACTAGATTAAAAATTGGTTGCCATTTTAATTATCAAAATTTAAGTTACCGTACTTTAATTCTAAAATTTAGTACGAAATTTGGGCCTGTTTAAGAGAGATCAGTTTCTTTATGTGTCTTATTTCACTTCGTTTTAATCGTAAATTAGGATCCAATTTTATTTATTTTTCAAATATAACATGGAAGAAAATCACAAAAAATTTTGTTCACAAAAATAGGTTACGCAAAAAGGCAAAAGAAATTTAATAGCTTTATTTGAAATGCCTTTAAATTCTTTTTCTTTCCCCGGGTTCTGCCAAAATTTAACAAGTGTGTTATTTTTGAAATCTCCAATTAGAGTTCGATCACAGGCAATTTTATTATCAATTGTTCTTTTTCTTTACGAGATAAAATTTCAAATACATTTGAACAAGATGAATTTCTAATCCAAATTACTTTTCCATACGGGAAAATACACATGTTCAAATTATTTATGAATGTAAAACAATTATTTTTAATGCCAGATGGTAATTCTTCTTTTATTTTCAAATTATTTTCGGTTAGAAAACTTTCTAAAAATGGTAAAAAGCTTAAAAATTACTATCCAATTCGTTGATTATTAGTTCCGAGTTTTTTTATCATTACATTTATATTATCTCTAATGGTAAACAAATCAACACTTTGTCCTTGTAATCCTAAATTTAATTCATCTAATTTTCCAAAAATATCAGCTGAATATCCGAAATGCGCAAACCATAATTCACTAAATAAACATTTTTGCAATTCAAATTTTGAATCACAGAGGAAAATTTGAATTCCTGATCAAAGTTCAAAAAGACGATTTAAAACTTTGCCTCTGGATTAGCACTTTACTTAAGCGTTTTGTGTTCGCGGCCCCTCTCTTGGCATTCAAATCGCAAAATCTTGAATTTAAAGCTCGGCTTTTAATAAAATTAACAGTTTTCACAGCTCGATTCAAAACGATTTTCAGGTTTTTCAGGGATTGTTTTGGCTACTAAAGCTTCACGATGAATGGAGCAATGAGCAATTTTCGTTTCAGGTGCGACTTTCTTTATTTGAGAAATATATTACTGTTACCGGAATATTTTACTGTTAAAGCCCGAGCTCAGTCACTGCATACGGCAATGCACTTATTCCAAGGAATATAATTCTCAGACATAAAACTGTCAATTACTTTTAAAATTTCATTTACAGTTGCCCTATCATGAAGAGATTCACAAAATAAATACTTTTCGGCAATTCGTTTATCTTCTTCGAAACGTATGTAAAATAATAATTGAAAAATATTCCTTATATCAATACTTTCATCCAAATGCAAGTTTTGTATAAGTGTCTCTTTTATGGGAATTTGCCTTTTCATGAATTCGTTGACTTACTGTATCATTTGATAACAGAATATTACGTAATTCATCAGCCGCTTTTAATGATATCTTTAGCTGCTGGCAATATAAGGTTTCCTCCAATAGTGTAAGCCTGCCCAGGCTTGGCAATTCTTAGGCTTACTGCGTAACTAGCTTTTTCACTTGAAGTAACAAAACCTTTCATGACTTGTTTACTATTTTGAACTCCGATAATTTCCTCTTAAAATAGTTTTCAGATTTATCTTTTAAATTGGCATGCTTAGATTCAAAATGTCTTCTAAGAAACGATGGTTTTATACACTGTTTAATAATAGTTCACCGCAAACAAAACACCGAGGTTGAGTATCCATTTCATCTGCATTCCAAGTAAACCCAAATGATAAATAACTTTCATTATATTTTTATGTAATCGTTTTTTCTTTTCTTTTCAATATTCTTAATGCTAGTAGATTGTCCTGGATCGATCACTTGGGAATCATCACTTTTCGGCTTTGTCAATCGTAGCCATTTTCCATTTTGAAAATCTAGGTTCGTTTTGTTATTTTTTCACAAATATTTAAATGTGCAATATATTACGAGTTCTTTAAAAACAAACGACGATATTCTCAAATCACAAAGAAAAGTAAGGACTACAAAGCAACAAGAAGACAAAATACCTGCTGTTAGAGACAGCATATCGACCTAAACAAAATTATACTAATTAAAAATATAGCAGCAATATGAGCCTGCAAATGATGAAGATATAAAGTGTAGACATGCTAATAAATCGATCAACTCTCAAAGAGTTAATGAGATACTATTACCTTTTTATAGGAACTTTTTATTTCCTATTAAATAAAACATCCATTTATTTCTATTACTTCTTTCAAAACATCATTTATGACAAATATTATTATGTCTATGGTTAAAAGAATATTTCTGAAAATAAAAACGGAATTTTTTCCTAAAGTCTATGAGCGGCTAACGACCTTGAACAAAGGTCAGATCGCATAAATTTACGAGTGTTAGAGAAAAAAACTTAAACAGGATGTTGGGGTATTGAATTTTTTTATTTAATAGTTAAAAATACTTTGCTTCTTTGTTTACCACCTATTTTTCTCTTGCGTACCACCAGTTCAGAATCGCTGATCTAATCCATTGGGCCACCGGTGGGCTTAGAAAATGTATGATCTCTTCTCGAAAACAGTATCCTTTCTCTTCACAATTTTACGTAAAAAAATAATCCATTTTGACTAATTTTACGCCTCCCTCATACAGGACCATGCCGCAAAAACAAGGCTGTGTAGAATATAAATCTTGCAAAATAAAGCCCATAAAGAAATAGCCGAAGTTTCTCAGTTTATAAGGAATAGGCCATTATATGCTTGATTTAAAAATAGAAACAAACAGAAAATTCACTTGCAAAAACACTCACATTTTCTTCTACAACATCTTCGAAGTATTTTAATTTCAATTCAAAATCAGGAACCCACACGAAAAGCACGTGTACCCACCTAATACTTCTTTGGAACAATAAGCATCATTTTAAGGTAGTACTTTTGCCATTTTTCCATCAAAGAAAAATTTTGATGTTCTTCGCTTAAATCCCACTGCTAATTATTGACCGAATACGTAGTACAGAGGTTCTTCTCGGAATACCGTATGTTCGTAAATGAAAAATATACGCAACGCATAGCGCAAATGAGCTTCTAGAGCTTTAAACAATAACGACACACAAATGAATGATTGCTGAAACCTGTTCTTACGTTTTAACCGCTGGAATATGCTTCAAAACTTTTCAACTTGTTGCCAACTATGAATATGTACTGCAATTCACTTTTACAAAAATGTACTGGAATACATTTATATTAATGCCATTTATTAAAACAGTTAAGAGAAAACGATATACAATCACATGTTCTGCGCTTAACTCTCGCACGAAATAAAAAATTTAATGCTCTTGCAAAACTTTTAAGCAATAAAAAATAAGCTATAAGCAAAATCCCAGTTTTTATTCCGGAGGAAGGGGGAATCAGAGACTATCAAAATCAGCCGCCCGAAGAAAAAGAGGAAAATAAACACAATATCCACCCCCCACATGAACTTCCCCTTCCTACCCAACAGTTATTTGCATCGATTACGAGGAATCTCATTTTTATTCACTTTCATTCCTTTCTCCTTCTACCCCACTCTCCCATATTTTTCTCCCTAAGTGAAAAAGCGTACAAACAAAAATCCCTTCCATTACTAGGACACAAACACAAAACAAGAAGGTATTTATTTTCCAAAGCTCTCTCTCTCTCTCGTTCTTCTCGTTTGGCGCAGTGAAAAACCGAAAATTTTCCCAAAGATAATTCCTAAGATTAAAAGCTCCTTCCATAACGCTTAAAAGACAACAAACCATTTTTTTTTTAAAAGAACCCAATGTATTCCCACTCTTTCATGCCGAGAATAAAATCAATACAGCTTTACATAAAAGCAATAAAGTCCCAAATTAGCATTTTCATGAAGATAATCTCGTTTGAATACTTGGAATATTAGTTAAATTTTTGGTCAAAAATTCATTTTAGGAAAGCAACAAGATAGAAAAACAGATAAATTGATTTGGGAGAGTCATTGATGACGTTCATTTTATTTTTTAAATCCTTTCATGGTGTATTATTTTCTCTGTGCGAATTTTGTCTCCTGGCAAAATGGAAACGTAGATCATTTCATTAGTTGGAAATGGTGGCAAACTTTGTGCGAAAGCGATTCGGTGGGAAAAAAAATTAAGCTACGTCTCGAATAGCTGAATCGTTTTTTTTTTTTTTTTTTTTTTTTTTTTTTGTTAGATAAAAACAGAAATTTTCATGCAGTGTTAGTTTATGATGAAATAATATACAGAGAGTTCCTCCTTTCGCAAAGCATTGTTATTTAGAAAAAGTCGTTTTAAATGCATGATTTTATGTACTGTATGTTAAATTTCTTCGTTTTAATTCTTAAACTACAGGATTAATACAATTACACTGTTGGCCACCCAAATTGCAACACCAAGAAAGATAAGAGATATCACAACAAAATTTATTTAGTAGATATCATGTTGATAAAGTATCAAATGATTAAATTTATAGACTTCTGTGAAGTGTGATTCCTTCTAGAATCAGTAGCCAGAGTAGCCGCCATTGTTGGAGATCACCGCTGCCACACGCTTTCAAAGAGACTTTGGATGTGTTCTTGGGGTACACAAACCAAGCAGCTTCCACACGTTACCAAAGTTGATCTGGTGTGGCAGCTTGGGATGTAATCTGGGTCAATCGTTCAGCAACCATGGATCACATATTTTCTATCGGTAAAAGATCCGGACAGCGAGGCGGCCAGGGAAGCAATTCAATCTGGCGATAGACGAAGAACCTTTGGACAATGCGTGCCACGTGTGGTCGCGCATTATCCTGTTGAAATATGGCTGTGGGCAAGCCTTGAAGGTAAGGAAGGACAACTGGCTCCAACTCCTCGGAGATGTAGCGCTGGCTGTTTAAAGTACCGGCAATGCGTACTAGAGGACTGCGAGAGTGATATCCAATACCGCCCCATACCAGAATACCCGGTACAGGACCAGCGTGGAGGTGCATAACGCAGCTGTTCAGCATCCTCTCTTCACGGTGTCTCCACACTCGAATCCGACCATCGTGGTGTTGCAGACAAAAGCGTGACTCGTCACTAAAGAAAATTTCATTCCATTCTGCCGTCCACGTCCTTCTTTCGTTGCACCACTAGCGGCGGAGACGTCTGTGGTTCTGCGTCAAGGGTAGACGAAGCAATGGACGTCTTGCGGACAGACCCCTCTGCTGTAAACGGCGTCGAATGGTACGCGCAGACACTGGACGATACGTTACACATTGAATGTGCTGGGCTATGGTCCGTGATGTCACTAAGCGATCCGTCACTGCCATGAGCACAATGTTCCTGTCATCACGTGAAGTGGTGCACTGAGGTGGATGCGATTGAACACGTCGGTCCCTCGTACCCTTCTGCATCCAATGGTCACATATCCGCATTACAGTTGTTTGGTTTCTTCCAACACGATTACCGATTTCCCTGAAAGATAATCCACACTCTCGGTAGGCCACTTCCTTCCTCTTTCAAACTCGGATACTTGATCAAACGATGATCGCTGTTTACTACG
>KK116681.1:350502-353071 GCA_000611955.2 Stegodyphus mimosarum | reverse complement strand
TTTTTTTTTTTTTTTTTTTTTTTTTTGAAAAAACCACCAGAGAAACACAATTTCCGCACTTGAAATGGTCCAAAACTCCAAGCTTTAAATAGGGCTTTGAAGTGGCGCCACAGGCGCGCGCGATGTGCGTCTACGCTGAAATTATAATCATTTGCATATCTCACCGCAGCTAATGCATGTTGTAAATTTCATGTTATTTGCATGCTTCCTTCAGGGCATTTACGGTGGCCAGCAGTGTACTTCAGATATTATGCTGCAAATCTAAATATAAAGAACAACCTACTACAATTTTCTTTTCATATATTTTATTTTAATTTTAAAAATTTTTAAGTGGTAAGACTGTAATCTGAAGCTTTCAATTTCCAATTTTTTCTCATTACTTTGCCGAAGTTTTTACTTTAAGTTAACAAGTTTATTCAAAGCTACCCAAAAGAAAATAAATAAATAAATAAAATTTCAAAATAATTATTTTTCATAAATAAAATTTTAAAAATTAACTTATTTGTAAAGGTTAAAACTGGCATAACTCAATATTTTGTATTATTAAGCACCAAATTAATATCTAACTTATTTTAAAACCAACTAACGTCTCAGAAAACTGTTTTAGATTTAACTGCAATTCAAATTTCATATCAGTTTTGATTTTTTTATAAAATCGCTAGTGCTTCATAACATTTCATATCTTTACTATTTTATTTTAAAATATTAATAATTTAATAAACAAATCCAAAATAGCTCTTTAACATACATTATTGGGAACAACAAACATTTTCATTATAATAATGATATAAAATTTATAGACTCCTTTATGAATTATAGTCCTGCTTATTATATTTGCTTATGAAATATACTTATTTATTTATGAAATTTATAGCGTTTAATATAAACACTTTTGGTACCAAAATTGATTTTTTTTCTTCAAGAATTTTTTTTATTGAAAACTGTATATTTTGATCTCTTAAAAACAGAAAATTTTTAATAACCACCGCTGTTTTTAACACAGCAGATATTTGGCAACTTACAAAACATCCGTCGCATTTTTGCACCTTTACCTAACCATATCACATTAAAACAAACAATTAAGTCAAAATTTAATAAAGTTAATACAATACTAAAAAACTAAAGCGTCCATATAAAAATAATTCAGTTAATGGCTAATTCATACACTTGATTTTAATATTAATAAAGTAACTAGAGCTATTAAAAAGTAAGTTATAAGCGTATTTTACTCGGAATTTAAAAGTCTGAGGTTTTTCTGGCTGAAAATTCTTGCTACAGTTACTACTTCCAATTCCCGAGCGAATCTCGGCCACGCAACACCTTTTGCTCCATTATTCCTCGACTTTTTCGTTTTTCCACTCTTTCAAAGTCAGGCGGCTCCTATTTCTTTTTGGATGCCAAGTGTTACTGCGTTTCAGACGTGCTCTCCTTTGAGAATTTTTGAGTATTTTTTTTCCCTCTTTTCCTGGTGCATTACTACCCGAATTTTGTTTTTAACCTAGGTTGACAGCTCCTTTTTAATGCACTAGACTGAAATTTTATGCAATAAAATAAAAACTAGGTGACACTGATGAAAACCATCGATCGAATGAATTTAACGTTCTACGTGTAAGCAGTCGTTTAGTATCATGAAATACACCAGTGCAATTAAAAGCTGACGTAAGCAATATCGTAGAATTTAGTCCATCAACAAATATGCCCAATGAATAATGAATGAAAGCATTATTAAAATAAATGAATGAAGTATTTTAATAAAGTGAATGAATAAAGTATTTATTTACTTGAAAATAAGACACTCTACCTTTTTAATACCTTCTTACCTACTACAATTTTGTTCTAAAATTTAGAAGGGCCATATCATCACGTATTTTATTAAATGAAATAGCAGAGGTTTTATCTAACATATGCAATTTAAATGAATACTACAACGCACGAAATCTTTCGTCATTTAAATTGCATATGTCGTATACCCACCTGACTTCTTATGGAAATATATCGTATTAACGTAATACAAGAAGAAAAACACGAAAACTAACCACATAGCCAGCCCGTTCGCCTGGTGAATCTGGGTTGAACTAATAACATTCAGCTGTCTTAACCACTAGGGTGTGCTGAAACTCCATAGAGAAAGAAGTTTAATTATGATATTATATAGAATAATAACACTGTTGAAATGCTAAATAAAACACGTAGACCATAACCATATACATAAATTGCCTTTCATTCTCATCAGAATCAAAAGAATTTTACAATCAAAATAATTTTCTGTTCGATTATTCATTTACATCGTTATATTTTAAAATTTATCCTAACATTTTAGAGAAGAAGTTCGAGGACTATTACTACTATTACATTAGAAGAGTTTTATTTGAGTAAATAAGGTATACTTTATTTTCACCATGAAATGTATGACAGTATATCTAGTAGTAGTATCACAATGAGTCTATAACTTAAATCTCTGACGCATAAGAATCAAAATGCGTACTTAACAACATTAATCAGAGCAAAAACAAAAACACTACATTCCGGAAAAGAAAAATGATTCTGCAACAATTACATTATATATATA
>KK116681.1:330502-345502 GCA_000611955.2 Stegodyphus mimosarum | reverse complement strand
TTCAAAATCTGAGTCGAAATAAAACTGCTGTTCCGCCTAATTTTAGACTTCCATCTCTTCGATCCACCGGAAGCATTTTTAGGAGGGTACAAATTCATCTCAAATTAGCAGGTATTGAAGATATGCAAGAATGAGCCAATATGCAATTAAAAGATTTCATTATTCTTCTGGCATTCTTCTTAAACAAGTGTAAAATAATGACAAGTGAATATACAGAGAAGCACAGTTATTAAACAAATGAAGTTTAGATCAGAAATTCTTGTTATATTTGAAATTCTTGTTATATTCTTGTTGTATCTCATAAATCGCTGAATATCATTAATCAATAAATAATAACTACTTTTACATTAGTTTCTTTATTTCTATTTCTCTACCTCCTTTATTGTAACAAAGCATACTGGAATATATAAATGGAGATTAGATTGCAACAATTTTATTTTACACTGAATTGCATTTATGACACTAAAACAATCTCTAAATGGTTCTTGCAATGGAAAATATAGTAATTTTTTAGCCAAAACATTATGACCATTCCCAAATTTTTCAATGCAGTCGTCTAGATGACGTCGCGATTAAATAGAAAGGGTATTAAGCTGCTGCTGGAGAAGGTCAAGGAATCATTCTTGCACTTACTTTTGGGAGTGATGGGAAAGGCTGCTGATCTAAACGAATTTGATAAAGGATAGATTGTAATGGCCCGAAGACTCGGAACAAGCACTTCCGAAACTGCACGACTGGTAGGTTGTTCACGATCTACCGTTGTTAGTATTTATGCAAAGTGAATAAATGATGGTGAAACCAAGCAGTAGATACCAAGGTGTTGGATGTCCACGCGTCATCAAAGAAAAAAGGACGCCGGAGACTGTCCCTCTTGCTACAGAAAAGATAGGTCAGCTGACAGCCCAATACAGTGCAGGTCCAAGTGCAAGTGTTTCGGAACACACAGTTCAGCGGACACTGTTAAATATGGGACTGCGCAGTAGACGTCTTACTCGTGTGCCTCTGTTGACCAAGTGTCATCAGCTTACAGTGGGCTCGGAAACATCCAGATGGGACTATAGATAGGTGAAAGACAGTTGCTTGGTCGGATGAATCACGGTTTCTCATTCATCATATCGATGGTCGTGTCAGGGTACGCCGTCTTCTAGGCGAACAGTTGCTTCCCCTGTAGAGCAGATCATACACAGCTTGATGGTGGCGGTATTATGCTTTGAAACACGCTCTCATAGGCGGCTCTAGGACCCTTAGCTGTGAAAGAACAGACTATGAAAGCTGCGGACTATCTGAACATAACTGAGGGCCAGCGTCTGTCTTCCCAAATGGAAATGGAATCTTCCAGCAGGACAACGCCCATGTCGATAGCTTCGAATTGTGTTGAAGTGGTTCGAGGAGCATAAGGATGAATTCCAATTAATGTCCTCGCCACCTAACGCGCCGGATTTTTAACCCAATAGAGTACATTTTGCGATATAATAGAGCGACAACCCAAAGCTCAAATACCGCCACGTCGGAATATCTCGACTTTGCATGACCACCGTTAAAATATTTGGTACAACCTATCTCCAGTTATCTGTCAAGAACTTGTGTCATCCATGCCAAGGAGAGCTGCGGCTCTTTTGCAGGTCAACGGTCGTGCAAAGCGTTACTGAATAGGTGATCATAATGTTTTGGCTCTTCAGTGTACAAATTTTAATCCACATCTTAGACGTGTGCGGTGACCATTCTCGTGTTCTAATAGCGACCAGCATTTCTGAGAACGTTACTAAACATTGGTATGAACATGACCTGAACATAAAGTAGAAATTATCTAGAACCGTCGATGGCCGCCTGGATTATCGGATATTTAATGAACTCAGTATATAGAGGATGCACAGGAATGTCCCTTTAACCTGAAAATTCTTGCGAGAGGAGAAAGCTAGAGCTATGCAAGTGAGGTATATAGTAAAGAGACTATCCCTGACCTAATACAAACTACAGCAGCGCCTCCTAGTGGCGAAATTTGGAAGACAAGCATTGCAAATCGAAAAGAGACAGAGCAATATTTCCAGTATAATGTTTTAGAGTATCAATTAATCAGTACGAAACGACATTTAGTTCATACGGATAAGATAAACTGTCGCTTGTACACTCAAAGATGTCTGCAACCGATGCACTCCATTTTGTATAAACGTTTGAAAGGATTAGTCATAGGTATTAAGGAATATACAGCTTTTTATTGCAAAATAAAAAATAAATCACACTTACGCAAGTACAGTGTGATAACACACACAAACAGACATACACCAAAAGAAAAAAAAGAAAAAAAAAACTGTCACACAGTGATAGCACGTTAATGTTATCGTCTGCCATTGAGATTATAATGAGGTTTGAGATTATGTATGCTGTTTGTATGAAGCGAAAGCCAACACCTTTTAAATTAAAATTTTAAATGCAAGGAAATTAAAGTTCTACAGACGTTACAGTACAGTACAACGTCACAATCTGCAACTGGGCCCTGCTACGTTTCTGAAATGTTAACATGCAGAGTAGAATGTCGCTCATCAATTGCGGATATCTTTGGACATGCAGGCGATAATTTACTTTATATGCGAACCAAACGTCGTTTCGTACTAATTAACTGACGCTTTAAAACTTTTCAATTGGAAATCTTTTCACTTTCGTTTTGCAAATTTCTTGCCGTTTGCATTCAGACGGGCGCAGTCGCTTAACTATACCGTTACCTCACTTGAATAGCTGTAGCTCTCTCTCCTTCCGTAAGAATTTTCAGGTTAAAGGAACCTTCCTGTGCACCCCCTGTATACTGTTCTCTCTCCATATTAATTAATCCAGTATCGAACATCCAGTTAACTATCATAACAAAGAATAATCCAGGAAAAGAAATCTTAATATTTTTTGGGGGGAGGGGAGGGAAGAAAAGAAAAAGAAAGGAAAGGGAAAAAAAATAAGGAACACCGCAGCACATTGTCTTAATCATCTAGGAGGTGTAGCAAGGATAAAGGTAATCCAGAATACACAGATACAAAGCTAAAATGAACAAAAGTGAAACATTCAAGATAAAATGAAAGCGAAATTTAAATTAAATTACAAAAATCGTGCATACAAATGCAGATGGAAAAGTGAAATAAATCTCGAAGCACAAAGTAGGATATCGCGATCATACAGGAGACTGAAACGTAAGGATATAATCTCGTATTTTAGATATCTTCAAAATTCACATGCTCACATTTATAGAGAGATTCCATTGTATAAATAAAAATATGTCACATATAGTAGTTGGGACTAAGACTGAAGGACATTCGTTGAAATTTTTTGATTTACAAACCTCCATGCTTAAAGAAAATGTCATTTTTCACTATAAGCAAATATTTCAACTGAACGAGAATTCAAAGCAGAAATCAGTGTAAGACCAGAAAAAGCTGATTGTAATACCAAAATCTAAAGGAGTCCTAATTTTTAAAAAATATCTTGGAAACAAAAAAAAAATGAAAGTCTATATTTCAATTAGTAAGAAGTTTCATCTTAAACTCACAAAGATGAAGAGGGAGCAAATATAGTTTTTGTGAATTTTACAGAGATAATAAATACAAGCTCCAGAACATAAATTCAAGAAAGCTGTTAAAAAAAGGGGGGCTGAAAGAAGAGACTGAGTGGAAGATATACTTGAATCCACAACAGCATAAAGAACGATTACAATGCACTAGATAAAATACGAATAGAAGCAAAATTACTTTTGAATAATATTTGACAGCATTTGAGCTTAGGCAGACACTCGCTTCCTCTCAAGGTCTCGAAAAGAATTCTTCAACTTTTAAGATATAGTTTGAATATTTTTTTTTCGTCAACCGGTATTAATCTTCCTTTAGCTATTTTCTTTAGTGACTTTGCTTAACGCAAATAAAATTTTCACGATTACTCTTCCATTTACACTTCTAGTACTTTCAAGTTCGGAAAACTAGATTACCTCAAATGCATTACAAAAAGCATGCGGACAAACTTAAGTGGATGTAGTGGAACTTCATGATACTCTCGAGCAAGTCAAAAGCCAGACTACGCCAAAATACAAAATGGAGGTTATTAGAAATTAATAATGTTAAAAAAAAAACTGAAAGCTTTCAGATTTCATATTACGTCCAAAGGTGCGTCTCCCCTCCCCATTTACACATGCATACTTCGAGAGCCGTTTCGACAGCATTTAGACTGACACCCCTCCCTTAAAAATATTTAAAAACCGCATATATTTAGAATTTCCGATACAGAATCTCGCGCGCCGAAGATAAAAATATTCTGTTCCGTACAGTGTTCCCCATGCACGCTTTGAAATCATTGAAATTTTTAATGAAAAATTTGTTAAAGTTTTACAAAATACGAAACACACAGTAAAACAAATTCTAAATTCGGGCTTCTAGGTGCCCATATTCGGGTGGAGGACTAAGTTATTCAAAATCCGATGGTTCTAGGTATCGCTGTTTTTTCACAGTGCGATAAAATATGCATACATCGATGCGGATTCTTCATTATTTAATGTCTTTAAATATCATACTGGGCGACAATATTTGGCGGCAGCAGTTTGAAAAGTGAAACGGACATTTATAATGAACCGACGTAAAATGCCATTTTGCGACTAATAGCCCTTCTAGGCTAATAACTAATTAATTACATAAATAGTTAAATTTGCAAACTAATTACAAGTAATTGAATAAATAATTAAAACAATAATTAAAATAAATAATTAAAACAATAATTGAATTAGTATTATTTTAAATAATGATTATTATAATTATTATTATTTTAAAGTACAGTCATCTTACAAGTAACATGCTTGTAATAAAGCTTTAGAGACGACTGGATTTGTATTTGGTCCACGAGACTGGTAAGTTCAGTGATGGGATTAAATTATGCAGGCGTTATTTGAAAGAATTTTGGAGGTTTTCATCAGCATCGAGAAATTATGCTTCAAAAATGAAAAAAAAATATTCTAATACTTATGCAATGAAAACAAGAGTGATCGATTTTCTTGAAAAAGTGCAAAAATTTAGACATTTTTCTTCAAATAAATCAAATTTACATACATCTAATAAAGCGATATTGTAAAACTTTTAGATGCATATTTCAGATATATTTCAAATATATATTTCAGATCTTCCTCAAATTCAATAAATGCTACTTGTAGTTTTATTAGAATTTAAAACAGAGCAGACAGCATTCCCGGGACGACCAGATACAAGGAAAGCGAAGTCTTTCTAGTGGAAATTGACAAATTTTGGATCATGTGGTCAGATTAAATTATTTTGCAGACCAGCTGCCCATAGATGCACAGCAACACCCTTGCTTGTTTTCTATTAAGCACCTAGTCAACATTTAGTCTCTGGCACCAATGCTTTATTTATTATTAATATCTTGAAATTTTCTTAATATGGGTAGACAAATCTCCAAATATAAAAATATGCTTCAGTTATATGACTATCTTTATCTACAGATCGACAGAACGAAACCGAAATTATAAGGTTTCATGCTGTTTCGAATATATTCGAAACCGAAATAGAGCACCATCATCTCAGTGGTTTCCTTAATAAAACGTGCGACAGCCAGAAAAGACTGTAGTTCCAATCGGAATCTAAACTACACGAGTTCAATCAGATCCACGTTAGTAAATCATAGTCTTTATTTTGTACTACAGATATTTGAATTTTAAACTTAATTCAAACTGATTTAATGCCATATAAACATTTGCATTTGGTAGAAAAAAATTATTTTTTAAACAATTCGGAGGTTTGCGCGGGGATAAGAAGAATCGGTACTTTTTGATTAAAATAGAAATCAAATCAAAATACGAGAAAAACAATACCTGGTATATTGAATACGAATTAAAATTGGATTAACTGAATTTTAAATTAACTGAATTAACTAAATTTTAAATTAACAAAATTTTAAAGGCGGAATTGTTTCATTACTAGTTTGGTACGCACTGACTTCATTTAACTAAAAAGAAAGCATTCATAACTTATTACGAAGAATTTATACATGTACTTTTCTTACAAGTTTTTGATTAATTTTCATGTAGTCCAGTGCTAAATTATTACTAATTTTAACTTTACTAATGCATTTCGTATGTGACAAGTAGTCAGCATAAAACACTATACTTGCTCATACATTGTATTGCAGTGATGGACCGGGATCGTGTTTTATTTTTTATCGCATACCATGCGAATATTTTTTTAAATAAAAAGGTCACAAACTTTTTTTTTTCTGCCTGCACAATTTCAAGTAATATTTTACCACTGCATAGACCTCTTTATTGTGCTTTTTAAGAAGAATCTTAAAGGCTGAACTGAATGTTTCATGACTAATTTTTAAGGTTTCAGCCATAATCTACTTAAAATGTTCTTAACTATTAATAAAATAATTTATGCAACAAGCACTTTACCAAGAATACATGCTGCATTCTTTAATTTTCAAATTGCTGTTTATCTATGACACTCGATTTCCAGTCAAATATTGAAGTGACTAGAAGTAATAACTTCTAGCTTTTCCAGTGCATTTCGCAGTCACACATGTTCAGTACAGATAATTCTCCACTCCAATTACCAACACTACAATCAAAATAGAAAATACGCAAAAGTTTCCTAAAAAGTTATATATTTTATTCTCTTGGCAAACATGTACATGAAGTATCCACATTTAATTCTTTAATGTGTATTTTCTTATATCACTACTAAATTTCGAAAGAAAATTTTTAAATAATTTTATGTTCCACGAAATTTATGTATTTGAGATATCGTTGAGTTTTTTGTAAATGCTTTTTGACAGTGCGCTCTCGATAATCTTTTAGATACTTCGAAACTATTTTTTCCTTGTTACTGGTACATGTCAATGAATTTCAGTTACTTTTTCTGTTAATTTTCAGCTCATGAGTTATTTAAAAACTTAAAAGTACATTTGTAGATCATTTACGTTGATATCTGTAAATAGATTTCTATAGTGTTTCAAAAAATACGTACGAACTTTATTCACGTGAATGAAACTTATATTTTCTTATTTTTTTTTATTCGGAGTATTAGTCAATTACGACAAAATGGCAGATTTGTTCTCATTATTCAACAAATATATGAGCTTCAGTATTCCATATATTGTAATTTTTCTATCGGGAATTAGAAGATGAATGGAATAAATAAATGAAGGATATGCAGACATGAAGTAAAAAAAATAAAAAGTAAAAATGTTCAAATAAAAAAAGGATTGTTCAGATCTAACAAAGTAAAGTTATTCAGTAGAATGTGCAAACGTTCTTCAAAGTCGAAGCTTATTTTGAAATGACATAATAACTAACAAGTAAACTTGCAAGTAGCGAAATAGTGAAGGACTTCCTGCAGATGTAGACGGTAATTAAAACTAATCATACGGCAATTCTCCCCAAAAGGTGCTTCTAACAAAGGTAATATACCAATAGATGTCTTTAAACTAAGTGAACACCTCATCTTAGCTCTTGCAAAAGTTTCAGCAGAGTTGTAAATTCTACGTGAGATCGAAGATCCATGTATTGGTTTAAGTAGATTTTACGCCATGAAAATCCATTAAGATTTGAATCAAAATCAGTAGATCTTACAATAAAGAAACTTGCTAAGTCTGTATTCACTTTTGGAAAAAGGAATCAGAAATGTACCATGGATACGTTTTGAAGTAGAAAATAAAAAATTTACATTTGCTAGAGATAGTTTGTTGAATCTTTTGAATAAAATTAAGAGATGTAAATGAAAATTCATGATGTTTTTGCACAGAAATAGTTTCGTGAACCCTTTGAATAAATGTAAGGTGCATAAAAGAGAATCCAGTATGTTTTGTACAGTCTTCCAAAAAGTTAATACAGTTAATACAGTTATTAGTAATTAGTACAATACAAACAATACAATGGAAATACATCCACCACAATACATCAGAAAAAAGTTCTGAGAATCCGCTGTCTGACGCTGTTTGCTCACAGCGTTTTCCCAAAGCAGTGTCGTTATTGCTGTTTTCGCATATGGACAAGGTCAAATAACAGACAAACCGTGGCTTTGTGGCATCGCACGTGTCTGCCCCGCTAAAGGTAGCAGGTTCGAATCCAAGCTTTTTAAATTTTATGAAAAGGTATTGTTATTAAAATAAATAATAGAATCAATTAAAAATAATGTCAGATTCAAAATAATTGCATATTAAACAATTAAAAATAATAAAAGAAAAGAAAAATCTGAAAGGTTTCAGATTTTAAATTACGTCCAAAGGGGCCTTTTTTTTTTAACATTTTGTGCGTCACCTTTATTTATTAAATATCATGTTCTTCGCACTTAAACCATAAAATTCAGTTCAAGAGCAATATCGTAAAATAATTTTAAACTGAGCAAATCCTTTAGAATTCCCGATACACGGTCTCACGCGCTGGAGATAAAAATGTTCTTCCTGTACAACGCTGCCATTGCTCGCTTTGAAATCCCCGAGTTTGTTAATCAAAAATTCGTTAAAGTTTTACAAAATATGAAATCGATAATAAAACAAATTCCAGATTTCAAATTTGGGCTTCCAGATGGCCATATTCGCTGGAGGTTACGTTATTCAAAATTTGATGGCTCTAGGTACCATTGTTTTATCACAATGCCAGAAACATACACACATTTATGCAGATTCTTCATTATTTAATTTCTTTAAATATAAATACAGGGCGATAATATTTGGTGGCAACAATTTGAAAAGTGAAACACTGCTTTTAATGAATCAATGCAAAATGCCAAAACGAAGTTAATAGTCCTTCTGGGCAAAACTGCTCCTTTGGGACTAAAAATTAATTAAAATTGATGCCATTTTAAACACGTGGTTCAAGAAATCATTTCCCCCCCCCCAAAAAAAATAAATCGCCAAAAGTTAAAACTTTGAAAAATGTTGTTGTTGCAACAAAAAATAAAGCTTTCATGCACGACGTTATGCATACATGTCTACGCCATTTCCGGTTACAATAAAATATCAGAAATTAAGCAATGGGCCTACATGTTTTAAAAATATAAATAAATAAATAAATAAAAATAAAATTCTACAAATTTGAACAACTTTATCAAAAAGCAAAAAGAAGAACGTGAAAAACGTGCATGGAGGTGGGGGTAAAAAAAAAAAGTCCAACTTTATGCATCGTAACAACAATGGGTACGGAGTAGTAGGATATGAAATAATCTTATACGGGAAAAAAGGGGGGAAAAATATTTTGAAAAATAATGGAAACAAAGATTGGCATAGTTACACACAATAAAAAATATTAGAAGAAAGGAAAATATTGATCAAACTCCATTCTCCTGCTTTTCCAAAACATATAGGTAGTAGCCAAAAGAACTGCTGAATTTACTGGATGGAAAGCATCATCTTAAAATCAGTTGAAAAAATACACATAACGATATTTACTGGATGGAAAACATCATCTTAAAAACAGTTGAAAAAATACACATAACGATATAAGTTTCGAAGCAAACATTAGAAATAACGATGTGGAATATTTCATTACAATTTCTGAAAGGAAATAAATATATCTTGACATGTCCAATGTTTAAGATTCTAGAAACTCACAAAATTGTTAAATTCAATTTTATAATTAAAGAAGATATGGAATATCAATACTTTACAATTTATACACAATTTGAAGCAAAATTTTACGTGTAGATAATAAATGCCATCACAAAAGCTATATGACTCAATACGCGGGGAAAAAAAAAAAAAAAGATCGAACTCAATCTGAAGCCACTTTTTGCCTCACTTACTACTATTTGCCAGCGCAAGGCAATGAAATACACAACAGTAAAAGTCGTTTAACCCTGAACCACTGTAGTAATTTTAGAGTAAAGAAGTTAAAACTTGTGAAATAGACAAACAGTATAAAAAAGCATGGAGTAAACATCAAATTTCTTATATTTAGAAAATTATGACTAAAAATTACATGTAAACAAGCGTCCAGAAATAAAACGTGTAACAATAAATCAATAATTCTTAATTCAAATAATCACTGGAAGCTGCAGACACGTTCATGAAGCAGCTTGAAATTCAAAACGAGGACTCCAATTAAAACCGCGCAATTATAATTTATTTTGTATTTACACAAGTCATTTTTGTATTTTTGTTAAACGCTATTTTGCTAAGAAAAAAATGTACGTTAATTTACATATACTATTGCAATACAATTGCATGCATTTACTTTTATGCACTGTACACTGCATTTCTTACTATTATTTTCCGCTTTACTTACATAAGCTGTTGACGAAAATGTGGAAAAAAATTTTCATTATTAGTCCATTTGTTATCAATGCAATTTATTTTGGTTATTTGGTATTTATCACGTTATTTATTATCACTGTGTTATTTGGTAAGAAACAAATTCACATTAATTTACTTATACTAATGCAATACATTCATTATTTTTATGCATTGTATACTGCATTTCTTACTTTCAGCTGCATACTTTCTGTATTATTTGCTGCTTTTACATACAGAAGCTGTTGGCGAAAATGTGCATAAAAATGTTCATTATTAGTCCATTAGTTATCAATGCATTGACAACAACTGATAAATTTATTGAATTATAAACAGATCTATCTCTTCATAGAAAAGAAAAAAAAGTTGAAAAGATAAATTATTATTAAACTTCTGATAACAGATTGCGTAAAGAGGATTAAGTTACAGAGGTCAGAAGAAGTCTTAACTTCAGAGATACACTCAGTTTTGCTTATTTCTTTAAAAGTAATCAAATAGTGATAAACTCATCCAGCTAAAAATAGCCGCAAAATTCCTCGTTTATCATTGTGTAATACAAATATGAATGCATTAAGGCCACTTATCTACAATAAACGGTAAAAATGTTCACTTAAAATTTCCATAAAAATGTCTGAATGGCAAACATTACAACACAAGAATGCAATTGAGTGTAAAAATAAAATAATACCTTTTCGTAAATCCTTAATCTTTTTTTTTTTTTAAGGGATATCAAATTTGTAGATAACGTTCTAAGATTTACATTTTTAGGATAAACTTTTAGAAGCAGCGATCAACAGGAAGGTTAAAAATGATTAACTGCTTTCATTAAAAATTATCATAAGCACAATACAAATAATCCCCAAGGCTACATTTACGGCTACATTTTGATAAATCGATAATAAACTGAAAATACTGCAGTACCTAACTCTATCGGACAGCCTAGCTTAGGTTAGCCTAACTTAAATGTGCTTGGATGACTTCCATTAGTGCATGAAACGTTACAATTTAACGAATACGGACTAAAAATGAAAAATAGAACGGTTTAACTCTCAGTTTATGTATACAGACGAAAACCTATTGGACCTAAAAAATATCTGAAGCATCGAATTTAATTCAAATTGTTCGATGATGAGGATGCTACAGTAACAACACGCTACTTTTTTTTTCTGTCTCTCTTACTTTCTAATCAGGCCCTAGCATAATTGGTAGAAAGTGCTGCAGCCTGGACTGTTGTTCAGGATTTAGGAAGCAAATTACTCTTCAAGAACGTATAAAATTTTAATTCAACAGTTTTCACACATACGATTAAACTTCTCAGAGATGATAATCAACAGCTGTACGCATTTTTGTTTCCTACGAAGATGTTCACCTTACGGAACATGACAATAACGATGCTTATTTTATTCCATAACGATACTTATTTATGTTCCCAAAAATAACAGTCCCTTTTAGAAATGGGTGTTTAGTCATTGGGAAACAACCACTGTAAAAAATTTTGCTGTACTTTTTTGTACATTAAATGTATATCAGCTATCATCTTCCATCTCCCGCTTACGGAGTACATAACGTATGCATCATAATATACTGCATGCTGGTATTTGATGGAAAGATTAAAATTCAAAATATGATATCTACTGAATATATGCATCTTTTCTCAACACAAGTGAAGAAACTGTTAATTGAATTACTGTATTTGTATCTAAATAAGCCCTTATGGGAAAGACTTGAGTTTTTAATTAAACGAGTAAAACTGAAAAAAAAAATCCAAACCATACTTCAATAGTATGCATTATGAAATATTTCCTTAAGACTGATTTTACTTTTAGCTATTATTTAACTCACTTTTGAAATAAAAATTGTCCTTACTTAAGATAAACTCACTTTTTTCCGTAAAAACAACTTTTATCTGTATATTGTATCAGCAGAAAATGATACTCTGTTTTTTGTTATAGGTAAATTAAAACCACGTGAAATAGGTTCCTTAACTTAAGTTAGAATTTGCTTTTAGCGCAACAAGCTGCACTCTGATACCTAGATTCCGTTCGCATAATAAACGTGAAATGAATTCTTCGTTCAAACTATTTCCTAATGTCCTGCATTTTGAATAAACTAGGAATTTAAGTAAAAGAAATCTAACACGTAAACAAAAGAAAACGTTATCCCTTCTCTCTCACAACATGTAATAGATTTTATAGCTTATGCATAAATTAATATTTAGAATTTAAAATCATTATCATTAAAAGTTTTAAAAGAATTAAACATAAAACAGTTGCATAAATTTCAGAAAATTTAATTGCGATTTTTAATAAAATAAAAGGATACTACCACTTCTACTACTAATAATAATAATAAGAATGAGATTTTATAACTAATGAAATGGTGAGAAATGATATTCGAACATCTTTCAAAAGTAAAAACAGGTGATAAAATTCATTACACGTCGATTTACCGATATCTTGAGCAAATGCTAAAATAATGAAAACGTGCGCATGCGCAGCTACCTCATGTTTCCCGACCAATTAGCTCTACTCTAATACTTCGCAAATGGGAAAGAACAGATAGCATGTACCAAATTTTTACAGGTAGCATGTGCCATATTTTATTACATATGATATTAATAACTTAAAATATCATTCTAGCTTGCACATATTTCGCGAGAAATGTAGTTCTTTTCGACAGCTGAGTCAGCGATTTAAGTGGTAACTTTTTCGTGTTGAAAAGGTAAGTAAAAACTATAGCAAGCGATTGGAAAGACTTCCAACGAACACAGTAGTCTCATTTTATCTACAAATAATAAAATTAAAGCACAACATTTCCCCCCCCCCTCTTTAAAAGTACAAGCGATAATGCGATGTTCCTACTTCATACAAGCAAAAAAAGGAAAATTTCAGCTACGTAAAGGAATTGAAAACTCATAATGAAATTAAAAGTAACCGATGAGCTTTATTTTCAGAATAAATAAATTTTCAAATATGTCAAGAAAATTTCGTCTTCCCCCCCCCTTATGTAATAAGAGGCCACGTTCAAAAACATCAAAAATAAAAAAAGTACAATTCCGTGTTATAAGCTAAAGTGTCACACCTACAGATCGTGGCGTCTCAATAAGAGTGATTAAATCGTAAACTTGATTACCTAAAAATAACTGTCAGTATTTTTTTTAATACATACTTATTTTCCAGTAGATCCGTTTACTTTTCTTCAATTTAGAACGTTAATTTTCTGGAATCGTCTCCTGTTTTACTTGAGTATTAACTGTAATACAATTCATAAACTACAAGTAGATTAAACTGTATTTTACTTTACTTACCCCCCCCCCATTTTAACCTTACTTAAACAAACGTTACAGTCTTCCTGCAAGTTCTAGGCCTACAGAGGAGCAAAGGCGCACTACCAAGACTTTCAGAAAGAGCCCATCAAATCCACCCTGCATACTAATAAGTAGCATTTCACGTGTTAATGTGTGTGTGTGTGTGTGTGTTTTTAAATTCCACATGTTAATACGTGTTTTTTTTTAATTCAAGATTTTGAAAATGTAAAAAATTATAAGCAATGAATAAATAAATAAAAAAATAAACATTAAAAAAATTTCATGCATTGGTTTTATGCCTTGCCTAAAAATTATAACATTTGAGTTATTATCTCATATTCTCGTAGCTGAACGATGCCGTTTAGTGAAGTCTGGATGGCAAGAAACTTAATTTTTTAATTCTACATTTTATTCATATACTTGATTATTTATTTAGAAATAATATAAATAATTTAGAAATAATTGCACTGCTTTTATCTGTGTAATTTAATTGATGTCTTTTATAAAGTTCTTTTTTTTTGTTCCAGAAAAAATAAGATATTACTTTAAAATAAACAAATTTATATTTTACATAACACAGAATAAACTGAAACTTTGAATGTAAAAACCTCCCCCTCCCCAATTTTTTTTGTTGTTGTTTAACTTTAAATGAAAAAAATATTGAACTATAATGCTATTTCACGAAATATTTTGCAAAATTTGCATCAGCCATATGAATTATGCCTACAAACTAGAGAGGATAGGCCTGAATTGAAAAACTTGAGAGCTTCACCCCAGGCTTCCAGTTTTGGTAATCTGCCCCTCTCACAGTTTAAATATGCACTCCACAGTCTTAAGCATATGCTACAAAAGAAACCCCTCTCTCCAAATACACATTTAAAATTAAACATGACGTACTGCTTAAGGTAGAAAAGAAAATCTCTCCTCCTCCCACTATTAATTTCAAAATTTTCTCAAGCACAACTTTAAACTTTCTGATAAGCTGTTTGAGAAGTTATCGAATCCGAAAAAGTTATTCGTGGATAATTATTTATTAAACTATCACCACATTTCTGATAATCATATCAGCTTTAAAATGAGCTATTAAAGCGTAAATTGTCACATCACTGTCTTATACATCATTACGTAGAAATATATCTATTAGAGCACAATTAGGAAATACCAACTCCAGGTAAACACTGAAAATAATAAAAATAAATAAAATTATTACCACACCTTTAACCCTGATAAGGCTACCCTTGTGTGATGCTGCATCATCAAAAATTTTTGATTTAATATTGGTGAAAAAATTGACGATTAAATACACTTACTTTTTGATACTTGAACAATCCATCATTAAAAATAACGTTATAGCAAATTACATCAATTCCTTCGCCGCCCTTTTTGTAACCAAATAATAATAATCTCTTTCTCTCTATATATATATAAAGAAG
>KK116681.1:310326-327643 GCA_000611955.2 Stegodyphus mimosarum | reverse complement strand
AAATCTAAAGAGGAAATGAATATCCTGTATTACTTCATTGTAAGTTAACACCACGTGGTGACTAAGCCCTTACTTAAAGATTTATTTCATTCGCTCACTGGTGAATAAGGCCTACAACACAATATTTTTCAAAAGTGATGATACTATCTACTTTATCAGATTCTGAAATCTGCAACATAAAAACAATAAACACTTCGAATGTGCTTTTCTTCTTTAATTTTACAAGGAAATCTTATATTTTTCATAACTTGAAAGGATTTATGTATATAAAAATAGTTACTAATTGAAACAATGATCAGTATATATATTTGTTGTTTATACTATTAAAAAATTAGAACAATTGCTGCTTTAGAGAAGACGTAAATTAACAATACCATGCGTCACACATACCATATCTTAGATAACTATCCTATATTTATTCTCGCAAATCCATTTATTACTTGTTTTGAATAACTATTATACCTTTTTGTTAAAAAAATAAAATAGAAATAAACAGCTCTTCAAATTAAATTATATTGTAATGTACTATAGCTCGTAAGATTAAATGGCGTTACAATAACTAATGTTTTAAACACGTTTCGCTCTTTTTCTATGGCTTTTTTCTAATACATTATCAAATAAGATTTAATAAATCGTTATTAATATTTGATACACATTTATTACTGCCATGAGTATTTTCAAATCTAATAACAGATGTATAGTTTCAAAACTTTACTGATTATAAAATATACATTTATTTACTACAGCACAGATCTTAAATATAGCATTTTATTTATTTTTAGCAATGTATTATGAAATAATCATTAATATTTTTACTGCACTTTGCAAACTATAGAATGCAAGATTCAAATTTGTAAGGCTTATTTTAACTAACAAATTATTTTTATGACAAATCTTCCACGTAATTTCGATTTCTTCCAATAGCTTTCGGCAGAACGGAAAATAGGTTGAGTTTATATTAGAAACGACCGTGCATAAGGCACCAGAAGATCTATAAATGGAGCTGATTAATTTACAATAGAAAATCTATAAATGGAGCTGATTAATTTACAATAGAAAATCTATAAATGGAGCTGATTAATTTACAATAGAAAATCTATAAATGGAGCTGATTAATTTACAATGTAATAGAAATCCTATTCAAAGATTTGAAGATACAGATTTTGTTAACTTTTATTCGTTGCCAAAACATAAATACGCTGAGTTACGAATTTTTACCCTGAGAATAATCACTTTGTTTGGGCATACATTTATATGTGAACAGCTATTTTCCACAGTTGGAAATTTATAAAAAGAAGGGCACGATTGACTGACGTGTGTGCTGAAAATAATTTCTAAAAATCTTTCTCCAAAGCTGCTAATATGATCAGAATTAAAACACCACCAAATATCCAGATGTAGTGAGATATAAAGAAGTTTATAATTATTTACATGAAAACATATGTACTTTTATTTATTCGTCGAAAATTTTAATAAATAAAAGAAATAGACTAGGCGGTCATTATTCATACTCTACTTCTGTCCCGCTTGGAAAGTTTTATCTGAAAAACTTTGAAAGTTTTCTTAATTTGTTTATTTTTAGTTTAAATTAAATTTAAATTATTTAACGATTAATTTTAAACGTTAGAATTTTTGGCAAAAATTATCAGGCTGAAAATGTAATATTTAGCTATCAATATATTTAAATTACAAAACGTCACGAAAAAAATACTTTTCAGGCAGATTTCAGATATTTGATTTAATTTCAGGCAGAAAACAGGAAAAAATATTTTTTAGTCCAAAGGGGCAATTTGCCCAGAAGGACTAATAATTTCGTTTTGGCACTTTGCGTCGATTCACTAAAAGCGTTATTTCACTTTTCAAACTGTTGCCACCAAATATGATGGCCCTGTATCATATTTAATGAAATTAAATAATTAAGAATCTGCATAAATGTATATATGTTTCTAGCACTGTGATAAAACAATGGTACCTAAAGCCATCAAATTTTGAATGACGTAATCCTACTGCGAATATGGGCATCTAGAACATTTGAAATTTGGAATTTGTTTTATTATCGATTTCATATTTTGTAAAACTTTTAACAAATTTTTGATTAACAAACTCAAGGATTTCAAAGCGAGAAATAGCAATGTTACACAGAAAAAACATTTTTATCTCCAGCGCGTGAGACATTGTATCGGAAATCCTAAAGATATGCTCAATTTAAAATTATTTTGTGATATTGCTCTTGAACTGAATTTTATGGTTTAGGTGCGAAGAACATGATATTTAATAAATAAAGGTAACACACAAAACGTTAAAAAAACTCCCTTTTGGGCGTAATGTAAAATCTGAAAGCTATCAGATTTCTTTTTAAATTTTTTAATCATTTTATAAAAAGCTTAAATTTATGTATTCTATTTTCTTTTATTTTTTTATTTATTATTATTATTATTATTATTTGCTAACAAAAATTTTTCACTTCGGGGGTTTATTATAACCAGGGCTGTGGGGGCGAGTCATGGAGTCGGAATCGGAGTTCGGTAGATTTTTGAGTAAAAGGAGTCGGAGACGGAGTCGCTAAAAACATGTCGACTCCGATTCCGGCTCCAGTTTTTGTTGGACAGTTTGAATTTGAAATGAAATTAAAGTGAATTGAAAAAAAATAATTAATGAAAAACTGAGTTATTTTTATGTATGGACTATATACATTAATAAATAGTTATTTTCTATTTTATTGACATATTAATAAATAAATATAAGGGAGGAGGATGGATGTGATACTTGCCATTATTGATTAAACTGATTTAGTTAAAAATCTCATTGGAAAATTTAGGTAAACAACAAGAGCAACAAGAACTCCAAAATTGATGGCAATGTTAGGAAGTGAGCAGGAAGAGTAGCAAATATTGATCGAACAATGCGATGGGGAAGTACATATTTGATGATAAAGGTTGTTAGAATTAAGAACGTTTTATAGAAGATGTAGATAACCCTAATATTTTATTAACAGAAAGACTATGGAATGATTTCGCAGAATTAGAAACTCTTCTTTCTACACTGTATATAAGCCACAAAAAACCTACAACCTGAAGAATTAACAGGGGGCGAGAATGCAAGAATGTGATGTTTGTTCTTTCTGAAATGGAGGGCTTATTGCAGAAAGAATCATTTCCTCAATGAGGAAAAGAGGAACTATTTGCTAGACAATGAGATTTTACTGGGTTCAATATACGTAGATCCAAAACACAGAATTTTGTTGAATGACGAATAATATAAAAGGCAAAGAAAGCCATCTATGATTTTTAATTAAGAATGAAATCATTTTCAGAACAATTGGAGTATTCAAATCGGGACATTCAGACTTCAGACATCGCAACCGAGTCTCTTATCATCCTCTTCCAGTGATGAATTTGATTTTAAGAAATATTTGGATAATATTCAAAAGGCTAATGCAATGAATGAAAATAAAGAACTAAGAGCCTTTAGATATAGAAAGGAAAAACTACAAACAAGATTTCTATACAGCCTTTAAAGAAATATGATTACTCTTGCAAGAAATCTCTTTTAGAACTTATAAAAATCTATCCTGAAAAGTTAAAAGAAGTAGTCCTAACAGTAACAGCTCTTCTTCCTACTCAAATTAGTGTGGAAAGACTCTTTTCAGAAGTTTATCAAATTGTATCTACGGTCTTCTAACAAAGATCTTGCCGTTCTATACTATTTCTTTCTTAGAAATTACTAATGCCAGTTTTTCCATTTCACAACAAATGCCCATTAATAATTTGCTATACCATCAGTTTTTTCTATAGTATCTATTACTTCTTTCATATTAAAAAAATAAACTGTAGCAAGTGTATATGTTTACATATATATGAGGGAGTCGGAGTCAGAGTCGGTTTAAAATTCCAGGAGTCGGTCATTTACCCTACCGACTCCACAGCCCTTCAACTCCAAAGTAAGTTTGAAGAATCTGTGAGTGACGAATCATCGGCTGTTTAGAAGCAGTGATTTGTGTGATTATTTCAAGACAGATAATCTCTACGCTATGCAAACAATTTCTTGAATGTTGAGGAACTCTGGAAAGGTTGAGGAGGCATCGACATAGTCACTATTGAATAACACGTGTTTTAAAACACAGTAACACATGTTTTATAACACAGTATTTTATGTCTGGCAGTAACTGCTCATCGTAACTGGAAATCTACTGCCTGACAATTACGTTCATAGTTTGCAGCCACCACTGAAATGTCGTTATCACGGCAAATTGCATACAAAATGGAAAACGTATTTATTCCAGAAAGCCAAGGATATATGTTTCGCTGTCACAACAAAAAAGGAATTGCTTTAATTATTGCAAAGAACATCAGTACTGCAGTGAACACTCCTGGCCCCATGTTCTCTTTATTGATGATTCAAGGTTTAGTTTAACATCTGATTCTAAACGTGTTTATATCTGGAAGGTATGAGAAACACAAAAAATCTTCCTTCGAACTTTATGAAACGTGACCATTTCGGTAATGTACGCGTCATGGTATGGGGATTAATAATGATCCACGGACTTTATCCTACGTGTTTTCAACAACGGACCCGTGATCGGCCACAAATAATGGCATGAGGTATTAGTAACTTTATGTAAGATATTTCAGGAGATGCATATACATCTGAATTTTTTATTTTATTGACTATAATGTTCGTCCACATCGAACAAAACTTGTTGACGATTTCTTTGAAAGTGAAGATAACGAGCGAGAACAATGGGCAACAAAATCCCTAATCTTAATCTGACACAGAACTTAGAGGAGCATATTGGAAATGCAGTTGTACTAAACTTGTGGCATAGCAAATCTCCTCCTACAGATGCAAATGCCCTGAACATCGCATTGCTGGAGAAGTGGAACTTGAAATTCATAGGTCCCTAAAATTATACATTTTCTTTTCTTTTTTTCTTATATGCTTATTTTCTCCTTTTCTTATATGCAGTGCTCTCTCTCTTTTTCTGTATTTATGTATTATGATGTTATACATAAATCCACCCAGTCGTCCAGATGGTATAGTGGTGAGGCTACGATACCAGAAGGGCCTGGATTCGAATCCCGGAGAAGGCATAGCTATAATTGCCGGTCCCTTCATAGCAGGCAAAAGTGGCCCACCTATTAGATGCTTCCATAATAAAGTGACCACCGCTTCTGGCCTTCTTGGCCCTCAGCCGGGCCGAAGTCGGCTGAGGGTCCGCCATTGGGAGGGGGGAATTGCACCCAATTTCATAAAATTATAGTTCGCAGTTTCTGAGAAATCCGAGATTTTTCATGCACGCAATGGTAATGTTAGACATCAGTGCATAATAGCCATCTTTACTAATCTTTTCAGATTATATTGCTGGATTGAAACAAATTTACTGTTGCAAACTGCCCAAAAGGAAAAAAAAAGAGAAAAAGAGAAAAAGGGAAAAGAAAGAAAGAGAAAGGGCGGGGGAGTCTGAAAGGATCAGACCTTTTTCTTTTTAACTTTATTATTAAACACTGCGTTCTTAGCACTTAGGCAACATAAAACTTAAAAGTAAAATCACAGAATTTTTAAAAGCAGCATTTGTTTAGGATTCGCTATAGAGTGTTAAGAGTTGCCATACACTTTTCCCCCTCAGTCTTTTCTCAGTTTGTCATATCAATGTTCAGTTTCCGTGCCGAGAAGACATACACAACTTTCTTTTACGTTTTCAGCTTTATTATTAAACATCACATTCTTCGTACAACGCCACATAAACTCCAATTGTGAAATCCAAAATATTTTTTAAAAATTGCATAAGTTTAGATCTCCTAACAGAATATTAAGTTCTATCATATAATTTTAATGCATTCGCTTCATTATTTCTTTAAAAATAATACGAAAAAGAATTTCGAGAACAATAGCACCTCTAGTGCTAAAATAAAATCACGTAGCTTAAATAAAAAATCGCGTTAATGTGATTATTCGCCGCCTTAAAACGGGAAATATATCATTTCACTCAACCGATATAACTAGGCATTGCGAATATCAAATCTTCGTTTAGCGCGGTTTTCTTGTAATTTAATTGCTTCATAATATTGTATCCGTCTTATCATTCACTATAAAACATTATCTATATCAATTTTAATCAGCTTTTAAATTTTTCGTGCAAGATATTAAAAAGACTGGTTTCACTTCACAACAAGATGACTTTCTTGATTTATTGCACTCAACTGAAAATAAATCATCAATATCTTTGATCTTTAAGAACAAACTTCCAGACATGACCTATCAAAAAGCTCCAGCAACTTATCAGTAAGCGGTCATGCTGAAATATTTTAAGCCTACATCTAGAAAAACAATCAAAATTCAAAAGGATCTGAGATAAACCAATACTGCTCTTAGGAAAGTTACCTTTTAAATGACCTTGAAATTGAAACTCCGAAGATTCTCATTACTTTAGAATACAAGCCAACAGAAACATGAGTCGCGAGATGATCAAACTCCGAAGAATAGCAGAACTCATACGAAACAATGGACAACTCCAATTACACTTTTCCACGCCCATCAAATATTAAGATATTCACTTTTACGGTTTTGTTTACTACTTCCAAACAGTACTTACAGCCTTTTTTTTTTTATTCTCGAGAAAAAATTCTTTTACTGCATTAGAATTTCTCACTTTTAATTTCAGCAGAATTCCAACTTAAATTTTGCCTAGTCTGATAATTAACAGTTGATGCCACAGTTAAGAGTTGTTGACACACCAAAAATTCAATGCGAAATAATACTTAGTGCGATTACAAAATTTTAGGGCTAATTTTTTAATAAATTCCAGCAAACCTACCACACAATAATTTAAAGCATTTATTACTGAATCTTGTTTATCTAAAAATATTGTATTCTTATGAACAGAATTTTTACGCAATTGAGTGTTGGGTTTTATTCAATGGACAACCACTACTACGGATTCGAAAGCTAAGCATAGAACAGCAATAAAGTTTTGCAGCAAAGCAAGAGAAATAGCTGAATTTTTCAAACAAATTGAGAAAAAAGTTATGACTCAGAAGTAAATGAATTTCGCAAATATAATCACTATTATGATTTTAAAGAAGATACTAATGCACACGTGTCTGGCATTTTCGAAATTTGTTTAACACAAAAACTGCATATACAGTGAATAATTTGTGAAATTCTGCCATGTTCTAACACAAATACAAGAAGAAGCATTTACTTTTGGTTCACACCTAAGTATGTATGGACAAATGCATTAAATCTTTCCACAAATGAGTATATTTGGTGGATGACAAATTGAAGAGGCACAAATACATACTCATATCAGTATGCTTTAACTTCATATAATTCACAAAAAGAAACGTTATTTTCTATCCAAAAATAATACTGTTCGATTACTATTTCAATGAAAATTATATAAATTTATAAAAGATTATGTACAAAATTATACATATAATTTCAGTTTTTACAATTTACTGAGCACATTAAGAGCAGATCATGTTAAGTGTACAAATAATAGCGGTTTTCCTCGCATATATCGTAAATATGAGCCGGTTGCATGCATCATCTCGACGAACGTATGCGCAAATGAGGCTTTTTTGAGAGGTCACGGACTACAGGTTAGATTCATATGAAATACTGACATGAGATTGTTAAAATCAAAGTGGCCTATCATTTAGCGCAATAACTAAACTTCAGGCTTTATCTTTACATACACATTAAGTCATGTATAGGTTACAGCAGCATCGATCCTTATAGCAGCACATATAGATTATAGCACACTTCAGATGTTTTATTACCCTTCCACGGTGAAACTTTCTTGGTATATACCCTAACGAGGATGAAAATTAAATTCTTTAGTGGTAATAACCTCAAAAGGTTTCGACATAACAAAACTGATTCTCAAATCCACATTCAACTTCTCTTTGAACGAAAAGCTCATCTAGTGGACCAATAAAAATCTTACTGCAGTTTGTTATTGCAATGCTAAAAGTAAATCTTCCATTAATGTTGCTTTGATTCATTAACTGCAAGTGGTAGTTTTTTTACAGAGTATTTGGCTTGTGTTTCAATCAAAGGAACAATTACAGTGCCGTGCTAAAGTAAGAAAACCAAAAGCAGTGCCCAGGAATCTCATATTTTGAAAAAATTAATGTGTTCTTGAGAGAGCTGTAATAAATAAGGGCATCAGAACATTACAAAGGCCCTGGTCAGCGATATAGTTAAGTAAGAAGTTGATATTTAACACGGCAGAAATGTTACACCTGATGACATATAAGAGACATCTGAAAGACAACATAATGAATAATACATAAATAATTTTCATAACTTCCTATTGAACTGAGGCAATGAATAAACGTTTGAGTAAAACATCAATCGAGACTTTTAAGAGTTAAATTCAAGAATGACCAAACTGCGATCACTTGCACATCGCCATAGGAAAGGCCTCTTTCCAGAGAGAAGCAAAATGCGCGTTACGTCGCATTAAGCAATTCGGATGCAAAATACAATGGGATAACTGCCACGCTTTTACAACGGAGAGTCGTGTGCCAGGGTCCCTTACGAGAATGGGGGCCTCTTTTAACAATGGACCCTATGGGAACAGAAAGGGAACCGCGAAAAGGGGACCGCACTTGAAAAATCAGGTCAAGGCCTGCAGACCCGATGCAGAACGATTAATTTTTAAAACTCCGAGAGAAAGGATTTTTTGGGGAATGAGGGGTGTGTTTGTGTGCCACAGACCTTTGCGCATGCGCGCTACTGACGAAATCCCCCGGATAGTAGGGTAGAAATTGACAAACACAGCTCACAAAATATTATTGCAGCTTTCATGCAAGTCTTTATGGATTATTTGTGGAAGGCGAAGAGCTAACTTTTCACCACTAAGAATACCTAAACCTGAAGTCTCAAATTTAACCGATTACTTGGCACAGACATTAATAATTCTAAAATGGAAATACGGTGAATCCTCTCATGGTGACCACTGCTAGTAGACGATTATCTCTGAAAGTGACCAGTATTTCAAAAAGCATACCTATAAACATTAGTGCTGATAATTACAATAAGACGATAGATAGTCTCTAATCCAATCGAAATAATAAAATATATTCATTAAGGCGACCACCAAAACGGCCGGTCTGAGTACGAACCTAAAATATTTCAAGTATTATAGATATCAAAAAACGTTATCACAAACAGAAACTGTCTTTCTATGAAAAACAAAAGTTTTACATATTTCTAAAATATTAAATTGTATCCTCGTATCGGTACGGTACAACTATATCCTTTATCTTAGTGTAGGACAATACACATTTTTTTTTTTTTTTTTTATAATTTCCTATCTGAGCAGTTGGTGAATTATAACAAATCAATTCTCAACAGACATGAAAGAAGTTCATTTAGATTTTTAAGATTACTACAATCGGTCACATTTATTTCGCTATAAAAAGCGTTAGTTATACTAAAAGCGTTAGTCATCTGCCACGTGGATGATCATACTGTACGAAACGCTAAGTAAAAATCAAGAAATGAAAAATGGAAAGATTCGATTGCACATGTAAAGACAACTATTAGCATTTCTCTTTCATGTAAGCCAATAAATGACATCAAATTCCCATAGCCAACATAAAAGACAAATAGTGATTACTGGAAGAGTTACCGCAACATGCTTTAACCCCTCCAATAATTGTTATTCGGCGCGTTATTTTAACTCAAAAGAGAAATGGTGATTTGTATTTAGTTTTCTGATTAGCATTCATACAAAATCATACCGGTGAGTACAGAACGCACGCAATTATAAGGTTATAGTTCGTTAAAACGAAAAGAACGTATTCTAGAACTTTTTAAATAGACCTGGTGTAGAAGAGATAATTTTTTTAGAAACTGCAAATAAGTATACTGTATTTTTCATAAAAGTATTATAACTAAGTTGTTATTAATAAAACTGATTTTTTGTGAAGTTAGTTAGCTAGAGATTGCAATAATTCCTACAGTGAAAAATAGTAGTTTATGTAATGGAAATACTCTTGTACAAAGCAAAAGTACAAAATCAGCGGCTAGAAGTTCATCACGCATAATATGAAAATGGTCTTGATAGAATACAAAGTTTAAAAACAGCCTTTTCTAGAACATATTCAGTGATATTTATTTCAGGTTTTAATTTAAAATAAGACATTACATTATATAGGTAAATTAAATAACGCCAAGAGTTTTATGTTTATTTAATAATACTTTACTTAAATGACAAACAGTCGATTACAATCAAATCGCGCCAAAATAGACGTAACGCTTTGGCTAATTAAGCGATTATTACTAATTAATTATTAATAATTAAATAAACATTAAAAATTTTTAATAATAATACAAATACGCAACATTCAAATTCTAAATTACAAATTTAAAAAAATCAGTAGACTTATTATGTATTTTTAATTAATAATATAAGACTTAATATGTATTTTTAATTAAGAAACACTATCTTTACAGCTTTTTAAAATGTTTCAACTTACCTTTCTCTTCAGCATTGGTATCTGCAGTAAATTAAATGCAATCTAACCTCGATTTAACTATATCCTCATTTTAACTATTGATTTCATTTTGGAAGGCTAACTTGGATAAAACCGTAGAAGTAGGAAATAGAGGAGAGACCCGAAATGGTTTTTCCTATACACTGCCTTGAAGCAGTGACGCAACCTCTACTGGTGACCAAAACATTCACTGACTTGCCATTAAGATCAATAGGTTTTGACAAAATCGGAGATAAACATTTTATAATTACATAGTAAATTTCAGTCTGAACAGAATTAAATGCTATACTTTTCTAAGAACAGTTTTAATTTACATGAAACGTTTTCATAAGTTTTCGCTAATTACATTAGAAAGAAATTCTAAGGTAATTCGGTTAAAGAGTACAAAAATTAAAATGAAAGTTCACTGTATTATTAATATTAAAACCACTTATAAGTTACTTATTTCTTTCCTATTTACAGAGCTTCTTTATGAAATATTTTCTCTAATATGAAACGATTTTCAGCTTCTGATGCATCTTTTAAGTCAAAAATCATAGTCACTCTATAATTAATGGTTTGTTTGGTTCATTTTAAATTAGAGCACCTTTTATTTTAATAGCGAAATATGTTAAATATCGCTGCTGATTTCTGATTTCCATGTACTTAACTTCCTAATGAGTATTTCTGAAAAGGCTAAAAAAATTAGGGGGTTATTAATATTATTTAATACTTATAACTGAATTTTTATAAAATGTAAGGAAATAATTCTTTTAATACTTAATGAGTTTTTAAAAAATCTTTGATTTCAACAATAAACATTCTAAAAAATATACTTTACTACTTGCTTAAGTATGCATCTCATAGACTGTGTGTTATAACACCTTCCAACAGACTGTTTCCTAGTACAAACAATTCTTACTTAAAGTTTTATAAATATATTTCTCTACGGAATATCAATTTATGTTTACAATTAAATGTTAATGACATTATATAATTAGATAGTATTCATAATCATTATAAATTTACAAATATTTAACAAATAATTTGATATTTGGAACATAAAACAAAAGTAGCAGATACACTATCAAGGTCATCGAAAGAAGTATACACATTTTCACGCTTATACCAGTCAGTTACAAGAAAACTGAACTTTAAAAAGTGTGTTACATTTTTGCAATGTTTTAAAAGTACTTTAAGATATTTAGCACTCTTATCACATAACATACACATTTTGCTAAAATCTATGTTTTTGTAGTCCCAATAAGTTTAAACAAATTCATACTCGAAATCGCTGTTGCAAGTTATCGAAAAATAACCAAGATATGATTTGTGCAAAAATGCCACTAAACTACACAAACTGTTTTACCCATCTAGCAATGAATGTTTCTTTTATGCCATCTGTGCATAAATTGTGACTTTTACCATGTTCTGCCACCCTTATAGTTGTGACCATCAATTCTGTAGCACCCCGTATATAGTCATTTATAGTCGGATTTGCACCACTTCTTTGACTCTTAGCCATGTACCAGTTAAATTACATCAATGAACAACTGGTTACTTTATCCGCAGTTTCAATTGAATCTTTGGTAGTATTAAATTGTTTCATTATTATTAGTTATTTATTGCTTCATTATTCAAAAATGTGGCTTCCCTGTTTCATTATATTCCTGCTCCAATCCTAGAACAGGCGTTCGAAATATGTAACACCTCGTTTTCATTTTTTGAATTCTTTTATTTGTTTTATTCTCTAATGCTTTATGTATCGAGTTCATGTTTTACTTATTTATTATTTAAATGTTTCTTCCTTTTTTTAATGATGTACTGAATTCTAGCTGTTTTGGAGGCATCACTTCGCCCCTTTTTTATATTTTATATAACATAATAACATAATTTCTATTTATGTATTCTATATAACGTAAAAGAAATTAAAAAGCAAATAAATATATCTTCGCCATGCAGCTGCATACGAATTAAATGACTAAATACTAAAATATTCAAGATGTTTGCTTATTCCACGAAAGCAAAGTATAGAAAATGCTAATTTAATTTCTTTTCAAAATTTACTGCTGAGCCCATACTAAATTGTCTCACTTCAGTTTATATGTTTCAGATACTAACAACACCAGTAATAAGATAAAAATTTCTCATTTCATCCGCTTATTAGTAAATATTAGATCTGACAGCTGCTTATTCATTTAATTAGAAACAAATAAGCAATTTGAAAAGCAAATGCATAATATATAAGGCTCGCTTCATCTTATGCAACTTGCAATGTGAATTATTTGTTATTCTCGCTGGAGCTTCCGAATCAAGTGAAAAATAATCGTAATCTCTCTTCATTTAACCGCAAAAGATAAATAAAAATACTAAGTATATTTAGATTTTAGATCTCTTTTAGCGCTATATCTACACAGAGGGAGGGGGACTAAAGGAAGACTGGATTACTTTATATATATTTAATCAATTAAAATGGGGATAAATAAAGCTGTGACAGTTATTGTCAGAATGTTCTGAACCTACTACAGATTTTAATTTATGGAAGAGAAACTCGAAATAATTTCATAAGGTGAGGGGGATACATAAAAAAATATTAAATACGGCATCTACTAATAATTCTGCACTTTTCAGTTAACGAAGAGCCAGTTTGCGCCAAACATAAATTTTGCAAGACCAGAGAATCGAATGACTATCTTAACAATATATACAGATTCATGAAAAGAACGACTATTTTTTTAAATCAAAAATAGACTCAAAACACAGAGTTAAATATCGTACAGAAGTTCATAGATAAAAAAGCGTGTAATTATTCAAACCGATGGTTCATTCTTAACCTTTTAATTTGGTTATTTTCCATCTTTACACCTTAAAAATAGCAACTGTTCATAATAAATCACTTTAAACTGCGCCATTTCAAAATCTTATATGACCGTCTTTCTCATATGATTCTTGTAATCGCAGGCTCAGATGACGCAGGCACTTACAGCATGCTTCAGCCAATTACAATTTTTAATTTTGCGAACCGAAACTTTTAATAACTAATCAAAATTAAGCCGGAAAAAAAAACAAAATCAGTCTTATCTAAACCTTCAAGGTATAACGTCGCATTTCTCTGGCTTCTCTCCGCTGTTACTAATATCGCCTGCTGTCTCTTCCTGTCGCCAATTACAATTATGTTAAACGTTCCTAATATCAGTATCATCATTCGCAGTAAAATTTTTCTACATTTCATTATATTATATACTAGCCGCTGCGCGGCCAGCCTTCGTCTGGCTTTTAAATGTAATGGCTAAAGTGTAAGTAATGCCTAAAGAAAACACCAAACATTAAATTTAAAAACTGCACAGAATTTTACTGTGCAGAACAATTTTATCGAAAAAGAAACGAACGACAGCGAAAAAAAAATTCAGTTAAAAATGCATTACATACAAAAAGCATACAACGAAAAAAGCAATATCCCTTAATACAAATATTAATTATCCTAATAAATAAATTAACCAACTTCCCTTTGCAAAATCTTAAGAACTCAAATGGTATAAACAGATTAAGAACTTAAACAGATTAAAAATATCATGCAAAACTTTTTATAATTCAAATTATATATAATTAAAACATAATATTACAATGAAATAAGCAATATCCCTTGATACAAATGTTAATTATCCTAATAAAGTAATTAAACAATTTACCGTTGCAAAAAGAAACAACTTTTTAATTTCTTAAACTTTTCAGTCTCTTAAAAACAGTAACATAAGAAATACGATGAAAAATTGTTGCCAAACCGAAATTTTTAAAAGAATGAAACTATTCAAAATGATGCAATTTCATCAAAAATCTATCAACAACAATAAGAAAGGAAAATTGTTGCCAAAACTACATTTTAAAATACCTGAGATGTGAGAAGTGTATTCGGAAGCTTCATTTAAAAATTTTTAAAAAAATGCAAAATATTATTATTTTCCCAAAATTCTTTTTTTTAAAAGGAGTCGAAAGGATTAAAGTTCAACGTGTCCAAAAATCAAAGGAAAATAAAAAGCACATTTTTTAAAATAAGTTTTTTTTAAAAAAATTCCGCTGAAAAGGTGTTAAGCTCACCTTCCTAAATAAATTCGTATTTAATCGAATGTAAAAATGAAATGTATAGAGTGAAATCTCGCTTTCCTGTAGCCCATTATGTCTCAAAATGACGCGATTTGGTCATAAAACATAAAATAAAAAAAATTCGAATTCGAATTTCGAAAAAATCGCTTCGAGGTGCACTGGCTCTTGTGTAGATACAACTATGTACCAAATTTCGTGGCCCTGGGTCTATTAGCTTACTCGCAACACGAACGAAAGACACACACACACACACACACACCACACACACACACACAGACTCTTTGTTTTATTATATGTAGAGAAGATGAAAGCCATGCTTAGCCCAGATATATTTTCTCTTTTCGAGTATTTATTTCAATAACCATGGTAAAAGTTTTCAGAATTCGACAAACTACTATAATCAAACAAATCCTGTCCGTCCATAAACTTGACCACGAAGCAAGAATAAATGGAGTTACATTTATACATCATAAGCGGATAACGTAATAAAAACCAAAATAAGAAGCAAAAGAAGAGTATTTATATCAATGCTTCCCGTTACAGATCGGGAGTGCAACAATTTCATAGCTCCGTGGATATATATATTACACTCAACAACCGCTGGGGAAATTTTACGTTGCTCCCAAAATGAGACTGGAATTAAATATTCAATGGCCATTACTTATGCATGCGAGAGAACAGTCGGACCGCTAAATGACCGTCGGCGACGGTTGCTTTTGGGAACAGCACACAATGCAACTCTGACCATAACTTATGCGGTCATATATCCCGAAAACTATTTGTTGAAAGAAAATGAGATTCGGAGGACTGTGGATCGCATTAATACGCAATAAATCACAATGGATAAAATGATGGGCATAGACGCATTGTCCTTAGTTCAAAATGATATTAAATACCAGAAAATTAAAGGAGGAATAGATATGTGGTTGCTGCGCTAAATATATGCAGATCTTAATCCTTTTCAGGATACGTTTAAAAATTTTGTTATACAAGCACAGAAATGTGTTCTTGGGCAGCTTGGTTCATCAAAATGTTTCAATCGTCATTGATTGTTTAAATGAAGCACTCTGGCATTAACTATTAGATAAGACGTCTTCATGAAATGCTTTCTTAGGGAAACTGGCTATTATGAGGTCAAATTTAGCTGCTATTAGTGGAAGACAAACTCCCACAACAGCACGTTGATTGCAATATTTAGAGACATTTTGCTCATGTGGCTCGGTAAAAGTAATCAAACGATAGCTCGAGTTAGACTCCAAGTAGGAATCCTTATTCTCTACCTTGGCTAAATATTTGAAGACTGGCTAAACAACCTCCCACAAATTGCATTTTTAGGTCTCGCAGAAAAATGTTGAGCGATGAACTTTTAATTTTCGAAATGGTCCTGGAAAAAGATCTCGAATTAGTTTTGGTTTCTAGAATAAAAAAACTTATTGAGCTTTGCATTCTTCTAACTGACTTTTAAGAGATGAGAGAAGATTTTGAAGAGCAAACAGTTAAAACCACGTAAGTATCCTTGCTGCACCAATATGTTCTGCTAAAAAAAACGAATCCAGATAAGAATTTCCAGCGTTACTGAGCTTCAGCTTAAGGTCAGTATGATATACAGTACAGTCTCAGCATCTAACCATCTGTCAGCAAAAAGAATTAAAATACACTTTAAATTTTATAAAACCGTTAAACTAGTTTTTGTAGCAGGTACAATTTTACCTGCTATTTTCAGCGATATGTAAAAGATAATAGATGCTTGTAGATAATAGATGCATTAGAAATGTAACCTCACTTAGTTTCACTCACGTAGTAAGACTAATAAAAAGGTTGCTAAAGTTCGATGCCATTTCATGAGCACTGACGATATTTGCAGTCTGTACTAAAACTTAACTAATGTTCACGTCATACGGGTAAATTAATCTATTGCTTAAAATGTATATACGACAAAAACACCTATTTTATGTAAATAAAGATCCCCACTGTAGTCCTAGGTAGCAGTTAAATATCATGCAAATCTTAAACGGAATTTTTAATGAACTTTTAGTTAGGCATAAATTAAGATTTTACGTGTCGTATTTCACCACATCTAGACGCTAATTTCAAACTCTTTGCTACGCTTACAAAATACCTTCGAAAAAGAAATACCAGAAGTATTGCTTAATAATTAAAAATAATTCATCCCATATTCTCATATTCTGCTCATGGAAATTTATGCACTGTACATTCCAAACCTCAACAAATATGCATGCTTTGATTTACGTTAAGTTATCTAAATATGGCAAAGACCATAAGGGAATTAGATCGTATTAACATTAAGGATGGGGAAAATCAAGAAAAGCAAACATGCAACCAACCAGTTCGCCTGGCACCGAATCCGGGTCGAATCCCTAGCATTCAGCAGTCTTAACCACTCTGCACTGGTAGGGCTTGCTTTCATTTAAGACTCCAATGAAAAACCACCTAAATAATTAATATTATGTTGCTTTTAACATCCTGTTCATTTCCCATCAGCAGTTGAGCAGTGATGTCACTGAACATTGGTTAAGTGCAACGTGGTTCGATTCGAGGTGAACGGGCTGGATGCACGGGTGTTTTCGTGGTTTCCCCGAGTGTAACGTGGATATGAGAAAAGTTCCTTTAGAAAGTGCTTAACGAAGGCATACTTCCTCCTATACAGATAAGCCTTCGCGTACTTTGCTATAACCAAACAAACCAAACCATTTCACAAAGCATTCCTG
>KK116681.1:297056-310303 GCA_000611955.2 Stegodyphus mimosarum | reverse complement strand
TTCCTGCACGGATTCTTATAATTTTAAGTTACATTGCATATGTATCACGGAAAAGCACCCACTCTCAATCTTGGTGAATAATCGCCAGCTCGCTCAAAGATGGCAGTACTTGTTTTTCAAGTTGACAGTTGTTCACCAAGACAATGATGTCCTGACATAAAGGCACAAGTATGCGGGAACCCTTATGAAGTCGGATATCATAAAGAAAGCACCCTTATCATGGCAGCCAGGACACTCATCTGAAGGTCTTGATCTTGGCAAATATTTGCCTACTTCCATACAGGTGGCTGAATTTTTAAAACATTTTCTGTCATTTGGGGTGGCGGAATATGGAAATTCCTTGCTTTTATGCGATGGAGTAAAGAATTACATACAAGAATTAAGAATTTGCTACGAGTTAACAAGGACGAGGTTAAGTAAGTTTAATACGATTAACACCAGTTTATCTTTCGATTTTTTTAGAGTGTCATTAATCTTCATCTTCCTATAAGTTTATCGTTTTTTTGCTATATTAAGTTTACAGTTACAATTTTAATGGTTGATTTTTTTAAACTACTGATATCAAATAACAAAGCAGCGTAACAGGCACCGACGCTTCAGGATAATTCCCGAATTTCCTATAGCATCATCCGCTCCTATAATGCTTTAAGAATATCACCTTTGATACCATATATGGAAGTTACAGAAGGGATAAAATTATGTTGCAGTTTCAAAGAAAGTATAAGCAATTAATTACTACAGGTAGAATTTAAATAATAGAAGCGAAAAGCATATGTGGAATTCTAAAGGTAGTAAAAATTGATTTTCGACTGCTTGGCTGAAATCTAGAAGATCAAACTACATGTTTTTCAACAATTTTAAGCTATTTGGCAAGGATACGCCTCCCTATTACAGAATTTCTGGACATACACATACAAAATATGTTCATATTAAAAAAATAATAATAACTGTTTTTATTCCTAAAGTCACTGCATAAAATTACAAAGTGCCCCAGCATTGTAATTTACGTTTCCAGCACATCAAATAAAAAGATAATTAATTCCTAGGCTCGAAGCGTGAAAAATCTGCGAGCCATGAATAAACAAAACAAATTCAATATGCAAGCAGCAAAAGCAAACGCCAGCGAAGCAAGAATAGTAGCGTGTCACTAAAGGAAAAAAATGGAAAAGGGCAAGTGGAAACACAAAGGTATAAGTGAAAAATCCAGCCTCTAACATTACGCATTAGCATAAACTTGTGAATAAATTTACCGTTAATAAAGTGTATATATATATATATATATATACACACACACACACAATTCTTTACTCAAGAACATAAACTAGATTTTTACTGAAATTTCATTTGTCGGAGACACCGGAATGCAAATCTGGGGGGGGGAATTGTAAACGCTGAACAATCTATGTATAATTTGAATCTGCTAAGACGAGCATTTTTCAAGAAATATTTTCTGGAAAACGAAAGCATATGTTTAAAATAATAATGTTACTTACAGAACTGCAAAATTTTTCATTACGTGCAAATACGTAGGCGCAGCTTTATTCCTTTTGTGAAGTTCCCACGTAATCTTACACAGTATTCTATTTGCCCTGCATCATAAGAAAATGTACACAAATATGTTCATAATGACTCCATTCATAATTTACAATATGTAGATCAAGTCGGCAATGCTTCTCCAACAAAACATTTCGATGATCAATATGACGTGTAGCCAATCCTTTCTTCCAGGAACTGTACACCAACAATCTATCCAACATAAGCCAACTCAAAGTGACACAACAAGAAGTCAAGTAATGTCAAGTCTCAGCTGTATGGAGATTTCTATATGGAGATTCAATCAACAAGTTTCTCAAAATCTAAAAATTCTGAAAGTTCTGAAAGTCCTGAGTTCTGAAAGCGCTAACTAAGGACTGAAAACACTACAGCACAATAAATATCCTCTACAATTACTGTACATAATCTTTTTATGTTTTATAGTTTTCCATACTAAGAAAAGACTGTCCTTCAGGACTTACGGTTCAAAAACATTTGTTAATATTATTTATTGCTGCCAATAACGTAGGAAGAATGCTTATTATTGTTCATAATAAAGGGAGAACATTTAATACTGTATATTTCGTATTCTAAAATTCCCGTATTTTTCCTTCTAAATACAATCAGGGTTTTAATTCAGCTTGAACTCACCAAAGCCCAGCTTCGGTACTTCTCGTTTTTCAGGTGAAATACAGATCCTCCAACAAGATGAGATTTGATATTTTAATTTATTACTTAACTACTTTACATATTTTATTTAATTTTAATTATTCATTATTGTATTTATTTAAGTCATTTTTCCTGACACCTTCGGTAAGATTCCCATATTTCTAATTTTAATACATAGCAATGAATATATATATATAGCCTTCTATTAATAACCTTAAAATAAATGTCGCTAAAAACGGGGTACGTCTTAACATCGCAAGCGTCTAAGATTCACGGATATTTTGGAATTAATAATTATTCCGAAATAGTTCATTTTTTCTAATTGCTCATTTAAATAGTTATACTACTGTAAATAAATTGAAGTCGATTATTAAAAAGTATCTGACAGACGTATTTATTTGAAAACTTTATTTCACTTATTATATTGCTTAGTAGCATATTAAAGTTACATATTTTGCAGGTAATACTAAAATTAATGACAAAGCTTTAGAATGGAAAAAATAGGGTATTTCCAAAATAATGAAACACTGGTCCAACATAGTGAGATAGTATATAGTAAGGGGGGGATTTGTGAATGTAGGTGAAAGTTCAAGAGCCGCAGCTGAATTTTCCAAGAACTGAAAATCCGTATTTACATCATTTTTTTAAATAATGAGACAAGTTTCAATAGAAAGTAAATTAATGAGAATTTCCTATTTTTTATGTAATTAATATAGTTACATATAAATAAATCTTATATATCTATAGAAAACTACGTGCCAACAAATTATAAATCTGAAATTACTGTATTATGCAACTGAGAGTTATATGTTTTCCTCTGGTTTCCTTTATCCTCCTCTGTTTATAATTGTTTGGTTTTAGTTGAAGTAAACTGAAATCGGAAGACTAGTCATTGGTCTTTAAGAATACAATTATGCAAAAAGTTTTTCATTTGAGTGAATCACTAATTTTAAAAGCAAATCGAAATTTTTTTTAACTCAAATGCAATTTTTTGGAAAGAATACAGTAAGAATCAGTGCGCATTGCAAAGAAGCTGCTATTCAAAAAAACTAAACTATTTAAAACTACTTAAACTATTTTAAAACTATTAAAAATGTTATTTAAAAAACACTAACAGCCGAAATCACAAGCTAGAGGAACTTTTGCACTTCTATTGCTATTTCCTACGAAATCTTCTACAAAACTGACGCAACTAAAATTTTCTGAGACAATCAGCTTTATTTCCAGAATGATACTGCAAGTCTTCATGCCGACCATACATCTCGTACGACCAAAGTTATCATATGTATCATATTTCCAGCATACGATCCAACCTGTGATATTTCCTAGCAGATAGCAATCCGAGAGGACAGTTCGGCTCCTTCCACAATATAGATGTATCTTTTGGTATTGAAGAAATCGTCCAAGTCGTCTATCCTACACTGCCTAAGAAAAATCCTCCTGACGGATTAAATTTTAACATCCTTAAACTAGCCTTCAGTTCTTGCCCTGTCTGTGTTGCACATTTTTTTAATCTTCTAGTCAATATCAAGTTTTTCAAAGGTTTTAAAAACTGGTCAATTAATCTTCTTTGTCAAAAGACATATAGATCCAGAGGATCTGCGGTCACTCTGTCCCATCTGCCTCAGCCCTGGGGAAAACATACGAAAAATTCCTTGTTCAGCAATTTAATTACCACCTAAAAATACATAACTTCCTTAGCCACAAACAGTTTGGATTTCACCCTGATCCACATTACATGCACTGGAGGAAGTACTGATAAGCATATCAACAACAAGAGAAACAACAGTTACATACCACCTTCTTTCCCATTGACCTAAAGAGCGCATTCGATACTCTCTGGTGGCCACCCATAAATCAGGCTCTCAGAGTTGGGCGCTTCCCTGTTAACATCTACCAAAACTTCGCAGCTACCTGAAGGAAAGATATTTCATTGTCACAAATAGTACAGGCCTCACCTTTAAGTCTCGAGAATGAAGGTGTTCGCAGGGCTTCTGTGCAGTTCCTGCACTGTGGAACCTCACTTTCAACTCTATACTAGCTGCTCACAGGCCGGAAAACACGCAAATCACACACGCTGATAACGTTGCGTTCATAGTCACGGTCACATCAGGAATGAACCAGAACAACGAGGTACGAAGACTTGCAACCAGTTCATAGCGCTATGCAATAGGGACTACAGATCTCAGTTGAGAAACCGCAGTGTTTATCATCCCACTTTTACCATGCACTAACCCTACCCGCAAAGTCAGTCTCGCAAGTGTATGCGAGAAACATCAGACGGTTCAAGAACTTAGGTACTTGGGTCTTACCTGGCTGCTGCACCTATAGACACAGCGCTCCAAACCGCATGCCACTGCTAGTGAAGCTCACCAATTTCAGGATGTCAACTGGGGGCAAATCCCGCAAATCACCAAGATCTTCTACTCTACAGTCACTGAAAAAATAGTCCTGTATGCAGTTGTTATACGGTTCAACGCAACGCCACAAACAGAAGCATTTTATCATGATTCAACACCCATTTGCATTAAATCTCTGCAAGAGGAGTCGTACTATAGCCACCTGTGCCGCAATAGTACTCGCGGATTTGCTCCAATTGCACCTACAAGCGAAACTAGAATCCACTATCATACGTATCCTGCAGTTAACTCTTTCACATAGAAGTCGCCCAAAAAGGCCGACCATTCAGACATCGGCAGGTTACTTGAACGCTTGAATTATTTTCTACTTGGTGCTTTGCCCAATGACGTTAGTGCATGGCTCATTGCTTGTGAGTGTTGTTAAATGACATGCCAACCATTCTTTTGAAGCGACAAAAAGTAGTTCTGTTATTTGAATGCGCCTTCCTTCTCCTTTGTTCAACGTCAATGTTTAGCTATTGATGTCCGAAGTTGCAACCCTGTTCAAAGGAAAACGGCACGTAGTTGTGAAAGCGCATGAGTTGTTTTCTCTTTACTAAAGCAGGTTATTGTTAGCGCTGTACCATTCTACGTGGCATGGGGGAAGGAAATCCATTCCAACAAAAATACATATATGTACGGGCATTTCAGATGTTCGAGTGAAACAGATTTTAGCCTCTCAGCCTTCCACAACACCATGTACAGGCCAGCTGCCAGCTTTCTACCAGCATCAGAAACACTTCAATCAACTGCACCTCGGTTACAGGGACCAGGAATAAATATCAACAACATAGCATAAAAGAAATTACAAGCAGAATATTACTATCGAGGTGGATTACATAATATTATGCAATGGCGGTTCCGGAAGACAACTTCGCAATCGTCTTTTTTTGTTGACCGCCGTCGGCACAATCCAAATTCAAATTCTAGGGAAGAGGAAAGTAAAGTCCCTCCAGCGAGTTCAACCACAGAATGAATTATACTGTTTTTTGATTTATTACAGTCATACATTTCTTCTTTTCAAAAGTGCAGACTTTTTAATCACTATCATTTCATAAAACGCGATTTGAAGATACATTTTGAAAATTAATCACCTGAAATCTAAGGCAGTATTATTTTAAAGAGTAACAGTAAACAAAGTTTTAAATTTTAAACAACATAGTTCAATCTTAATATTTGTTATTAAATAATAAAACTTTCTCCTATAACCTAACTATGTGACTTGAGAGTTTTAAATTTTGGCCGTCAATTAGGAGAGTTAATTGTATGTTATATAAAAGAAAAAAAGCAATATGAATGAAGAGATACTTTAACTATTAACTTTTTTAAGCAAAGGTAAAACTCATAAACCATTGCTAACTATTGATAATTTTTTTAAAATAGCATCATTCACGTTTTTCCAACAGATCTCATAACCATGTTTTTGTCCACAGACGGCGCAGTACCATGTAATTTTGATAATATGACTCTATTTTTAAACTATCAGTGTCAAAAGTCAGAATTACACTGAATTATTACAAAACAAAATCTTTTGTGACTTAAAAGAAAGTCAAGCATTGTATTTTGTGATATACAGTACGCAAACATTATCACATGGTCTCTTACCCTTCAACTTTTGACTAAAATGAAGTAATAAGCTGTCAGTTTCCAATATGCAGAGTCTTAAAATATCTAGAGACATACTAGACTTAAAATCTTGCGTTTTTTGATGATGTAACTCCATGGTTAGTATATCTCACTGGTAATGCGGAAAGACACTTTGCAATTGCATGTATCAATTATTCCTAAAAAAATGCTGTTTCGGGTGTGCTCATAACATACTAATTTACCTCCAGGCAGCACTCGGTAAGCAGTTGGCGCATTCAACATTTATTTTGAGATACTATGTTTTCAATGAAAGAGGTTTTCATGAATTTTCATTCTAACTAGAAAAACTTTTGGATCACTTTGTACATTTATTTGATTCCACTAAACTGAAAAAGACTTTTCCTAAAATTCTGCAATACCTCCGAAGAAAATTTTTCTTCTAAGAGGTAATTTATTAGCGGTTGATATTTCAAATACTTCAGAAGAGTATATTCAAAATAGAGAAACTTACATTTATTTGTGAAATACTTTGAGTTTTCAACATTCGTGCATTTAAACTACCATTAGAGTTTACTGAATGCTTGAATAACTTAAAGGTACAATAATTTATTTTTTTTCCTCCCTATTAGAGACGTAAGTATTTTTAAAGTAATTTGTGAGGAAAAAAGAAGTTTCAAATAAAACATTTTGGAATATTTTTTACACAAAATATGTTAAAAAATTACATTAATTCCAAAAATAATGCATTACAAAATGAGCCACTTTCATTTTTTACTAATGGAATTATTTTCAAACTAAAAAATATACTTTTATTTTCTATGTCCCCTTCCCACCGCTAAGCAACATTAATGACATTCATGGAATTTGGAAAGCATATATTCATTTCAGTTTCTTAAAAATAATTGTCTCTATATGTTCTCATTTTTTAAAAAACTCAGTGTTTACCCTTTTTGGAACGCGGGAGGTCTGCTGTAAATTTTTATTGAGAGCATTAGTTTTCGAACTCAGAGTCAGCTACCTCATCTTTAGATAAAATTTGTTAAATGTAAGGGAAAAAATAACATTAAATAAAGATAATTATTTAACCAATCAGAAACTTACGAACAAGATTTCAAACAATGGAAGACCCACAATACAAGACACCCAACACTAAACAAGCGAAAAGACGCGGTGTTTTCATCCTTTTCTACTCGTTTGCAAATTGCATTTTGCGTCTTTAGCAGTTTCTTTACAACAGTACTCGTAAGATACACATAAAATAAAAGCAAAATTCTCCTTTTTATACACAAATGAGCACAGATCTTTGCGTAATTTGATAAAGATTCATTAATTTTTGCATAAAGTGGAAAAACTAAGAAGAAAAGAAAAAATAAAATGAAATAAAAAATTACATTTTGTGAAATTAAGGTACCACCGCGAACTCTCACCAATTAATGCGTTTTTAAAACTTAATATCTGAACTTGATAGGAAAAAGTTTAAGAAGATAATATTCAAAATTATTGCTTTATGTATAAAATAAATAAATAAGGTTACTTGATAGAAAATATTTTAAGAAGATAACATCCCAAACTGTTCAAAAATTGATTTATGCACAAAATAAATAAATAAGGATGCAACCACCTTTTCGAATATATTTAAGAAAAAGGTGCAAATTTTTAAATTCCTCTATAGTCCACTAGCGGCTGAGAAGGACACGAGTTTGCAATATTGAAAATGCAAGCACTGAATAAACCAATTTATAAGTTTACCCCAAATATAACATGAATATTAATCAATTCACTTTCACTAAGCTCTTTTGAAGACTTATAACCTTTGCGTGTTTCGCCTTAATAAATATCAAATCACTGCGTCTTATCTCATCAAAGCAGAAAGCATGCAGCAGAAGTTCACAGCAATTTTAAGCTGTCCACAGAAACCATCACCATCATTAGATATTTTTATATGCATTTGTCTTCATATTTTATAATTAACAAAGCCATCACATCTTCAGCTTGTCCAATACTTCTTTTAGCCGAATTATACAAGAAAAGTATCTAATTCACTGGTACATTCATGAATGATATCACAGTGGCAGAGTTATGGAGGGGCAATGTATACCACTATATATCATTATATATACATTGCCCGTCTTTCGTGAGATGCCTTTGGATAAAAATTAAAGAAGTATATATTTCTTATTCAGTTCAAGATCTACCGTAGAGATGTAATCTATGCACAGCAGGGGTAGAGACGTGCGAACCAGACGTTAAACGGAGCAAAAGAAATCGACGGAACCGGTTCTGGCCTAAAACGTTGTTAACCATAATGCATAAGCCCGATAAGTGGAAAATCAGATATCTCTAGATGGGTTATTAATTACACGATGCATTTATCCTATCTATCTGTCTGTCTGACGGCCAAGAACTTCCGAAAAGAAATCATTCCGAGGTCGAAATCTCGACAGCAGTCGCCAGAAACCGGTTCCGTACCATTCGCTCTCAGACACAACCTCTCCCGTTAACGTAATGGGGCTTCGAATTGAGCCCACGCTGAGAAATAAACCGCGAAATTTCCCATTTGTTGTGCGTCAAATCGACTGTCTCCAAAACTCGTCTCTTTATGACAAATCGTTAGGAGGCTGGAAGAAGTAAACAAGAAAAAGAAATGGCAGCAGCGCCGGATTTAAGAGAATTTTCAATCGCTCGAATTTCTAGATTTAAAAGGAAGGAAGGGATCTGAGACGACTAAAGAAAGTTTAAAAAGTAATCCCACAAAGTATTAAGGGGGGAAAAAAAGGGTCTCTAGAGTCTTATAAAATCTCAGCCCAATGCCTTTCTGTCGATAAAAATAAGTGATACTTCCTCTAAATAGTGGGAAACTTTGAAGTAAAACTTCTCTTAGCTATAAGACAAAGGCAGCTCTATCTAAACGTGTATAAAATGTACACGAAATTTGGAAATAAATAAATGTGAGTTATTAGCATGTATTTTAATATTTATGTTGAATGAAATATATTTCAATAATTATAAATCCAAATTTATTCGGGACGTAAACGTTTGTCTAATAATATTCCCAAACGGGAACACTTAAAATTATTTAGATAGCCAGTTTTTCGGATTTTATGCAGTAATTCATTTATTACTGATTTTTAAACAAGAGTTTCGGGACACTCCAGTTTTGATGTGGGAACCACAGAAATTAAAAATAATTAAATTCAAAATAACTATTCGGTAATTACTTAATGGCATTCCAGAAAATTATAATGAATATACTGAACAAATGAATTCCGTAATAAAAAAAGTATGCGTGAGCCAGATATGGAATCCCAAACGAAAGCAAAAATTCTCACCATATTTTTTTTTCCTAATTACATTGTATACCGGATATATATTCTTACACAGTATTTATTTCAAACAAGCTTTACTGCATAGGCAAGGCCCCGCCATCGGCTGGATACATAAGACTCTACAAAATGACATTTTGCTCCAATTCAATTCGAGGAAAAAGGGGCTAGACTAATTTTCCAAGTGTAACCTAAATACGATTCAGTTTCTGTTAAATAACCTTCCGTGAAGGCATCCCTCCTACGGCATATAAGTATTCTTCGTATTAGCCAAAACTCAGCCATCCCGGGTTTCCAGGATAGTTCCGGTTTTTAACCCTTTGCACTCCGCAGTCGGCGCTACGGCGACATTGAAAGATAATTTGATAACTCTGTTGCCGCTACAGCGGCGACGCTGTAAGTTGATAACTCCATTGTCCCTCAAGGTGATAACTCCGTTATTGTGATGAGGCAGCATCTAGAAATAAGTTTATTTTTTTATAATTGCTGGGAGATATTTCGGCATATGCTTATTGTAATCAATCTGGTGATCGAGTTCCTTCCCAACGTATATCAACGTATCTTTAACCTTAAAATCGAAAGAAAGGAACATTTTGGGAAAAAAAAATTGATGCGCTCGTACCATTACTACTGTATTAACATGGAACTAAGAGTGACTGGGAATTGCTGAACTATCATATTAGAAATTGCTCGGAATGCATAGAGTTAATGAACTTTCTCTATCCAGAAATACCAAAATAATGTTTTGCATACATAAGTTTTCCCCGGTTTTTCCTTGTCAAAAAAAAATTGCGAGATGAAATACAAAACGGATAAATTCTTTGTTCCTAAGACATAACTGGAAAATTTATTTTATTCCTAACTTTTGTCTCTGATTGGGAACTATTTTTTTCTACGCCCATCTCACTTTTGGTTGGAAAAATTTTTTTTCATCCCATTTTTTTTTCCTCCCCAATTTGAAACTTTTCGAACTTATATGAAGATTTTTTCTATAATCTAGAACAAAATTCTAGTGAAATATATTTGGAATGCTTCCGGCATATTCGTTCCAGAAGATAAGGAAAATATTCTAAATCGGAATACACTTAGAGTATCATAAAATATTCTCCAGGGATATGCCTGGAACACTCCAAATCACTTAGCGAGTGTTCCGGAAATGCTCTAAAATATATAGAATGAAAATGGAATATTCCTGTTATATTACAGTACGTGATAATACATTATTTCGTGCTGTGTGGGGCAAAAGTAGTAAAGTTACAATATGAATTACATTGCCTTTATTAACCATGCGCAATAGTGTTATATTATAATGATTTTCTTACATTCTGTATTAAAATTGATTTTGAGAATAAACGTGATACATTTTTGTTCCCCTATTAAAATTAATTTGGAGAATAAGCGTGATTTATTTTGTCCCCACTTGCTGAAAATAGTGAGAGAGGTAGGTGTTTTAGTTTGTCAGTCAGCCCTAAAACAAATGTCCCAATTTTCTGATTAACTTAAGACAGACAGAAATAATGGGACCCCCTAACCTGAATTACAACTAATGCTTATTAACTCTCCATTCTGAAACTTTATGAGCGATACAAACTATGATAGCCCTTGAATACATTGCCATAACTAATTAAGACCATTTTTCTTAAAAGTTTTTTTTTTCGATTTAAATAGTGATACAGCATAAACAACAACAATTTCCTAAATGAATATTTTTCCTATTCCCTCATTTAAAAAAAAATTGCTACAGAAAATTGAAAACGAAATTGCGGAAAATATAGGGTATCTATAATTAGACCCTTATTTCAATGCTGCTTACAAGCGAATCCAGTGATCGGAAATTTGTGAAATTTTGTTGCTGTTGTTGTTTCAAATCCCCTTGGGGCAGGAAAGCCTACACCAAGTCCTAGAGACCTTGCCGCACAAGCAAATCGCAAATGTCGTCCTGCTCGGCCGACAGCTGTCTCAAAGAGACGTCTATACAATCCAGTAGGTGAGCGGGAGAGGCAAGGAGAGAACAGGCACACAAGGGGAAGGTCTTTTCTCCCTCTTTGAATTTCATGCATCGAAGATGCCCACTTCTGAATCTGGCCATGGCTGTTTGGATAGGCGAAATAACACTGGTGAACACAAGAAATTTTCCATGCTATGTTAGTTTTTATGTTTGTAATAGGCATGAATTTCGGTTAGGCATAAATCAGTGGAAGTGGGTGTAGCGAGATCACAAACTTTTCTTACCAGATCGTCAGCTGTTTCGTTACCATACACCCCAACATGGGAAGGTATTCAGTGGAGATATATCGATTTACGCTTTCCAAGCTCGAAAAGTTTAGATACAATATCCTGACCGGTCTTATCCATGATCTTAGGCCAGTTTTTAAGGTATTGAACGGAGCTTCTGCTGTCTGTCAGAATTCATATAATGTCACTACTCGAACAGAGAACATAATCAAGTGCTTTTCTGATGCAATAAGTTTGGATCCGAAGTCGGAGCAATGATCAGAACTTCTGACGCTGCATCAGATATCTCCTTCAGGAATGTTACTATAAATACCACTCCCTGCTCTACCCTTATCTGATCTACTTCCATCTGTATATATCACAAAGGCCTGGGTAGGAATATCATTAATGATTTCAAGAGCTATTTGCCGGAGAAGTTCCAGGTGTTGGTTGACCTTGACAATATTAGTCGACAATTCCTCACGAATGTTAGCATGATTAAATGAAGTATCTGGAGTATAAAGGCTTAAAGGTATAGATGTTTCAACATTAAAAATTGATAAAATCCGAATTCCACACATAACTTAGTGGGTTTTCTCGTTTTAGGAGTTTATTGCTTGTCCAATTTAAAATAGAGGCTGAGGTCCGGTTATAAGAACCAAAACATTTGAGCTTGTTAAAATACTTGCAGGAATTCACCTAAAACGCATTGCCAAAGGCTGGATGTCCACCTCATAGCGAACCACGTCGTTTGGGCAACTATTTCTATGGCCAGTGATAATTCTCGCCGCACTGAGCTGTACTCTCTTCAGTTTCCTCAACTTAGTAGTTGAGGCTAATTGATAGATTTGGTAACCATTTCAAGGATAGGGCGGACTAGGGTGATGTGGGTTATTCTAAGGCTAGAGGCATCAGAGCACCAGTCTCTACACGAGATATACGTCATGATCCGAAATCTTTTTGTTGCTTTATTGGTTAATTCCTCGATATGTTTACTGCAGTTCACTTCGGGATCCAAAGTGAATCCTAGATAAGTAGGGTGTTTATTACTGTCCAAGAGCACTCCATTCAAAGAAATGTCAAGAGAGTAATTATAAAGATGTCTGTTTGTAGTAATGAGGCAGCTGGAGGATTTGGAAGCATTAAAACTAAGTTTGTGGATGTCTGCAAACTCTTGCACTGCTATCAGTGTTTTATTCATCTGAAGTTCTAGTTTATTAATATCGAAACCACTGCTCCACATCATCAGCAAAACTTGCGACTTCACAAGGATAGATGCTTTTTCGTGTCCCTGAAATAAAAAACGAAAAAAGGATGGGGCTCAGTACAGAGCCTTGGGTACTCCCTGAGGCATTTTCAAAAAGCCTGAAAAGCTGGTTTGTAGTTTAACACAGAAGTTACGGTGATTCAAAAAGCTCTAGATCCAGGGCAGTGCTCTGCCTTTAATGTCAAAATCTTGATAGCACTTATTCAAGAGCTTATATTTACAAACCCTGTCAAACGCTATAGACAGTCTAGGAAT
>KK116681.1:264425-296980 GCA_000611955.2 Stegodyphus mimosarum | reverse complement strand
GCCGCCACAGTGAAATTTTGTGACGGACTTAATGAAAGGATGAGAATTTCTTTCATCGAAAAAAAGTAGTTTCAAATAAAGTCATCAGAGGGCGTTTTACTTTGAAAATCTGGAGTAAAAATGTAAATCTTTGTTGACATCATGAAGCAGCTATTATAAAACCTTCTCGGAGACTTGTGCTTGTTGCTCACGTTACGAGATCACGCTCTGTTTGTAAAATTGTTTTGCCGAAACATTAATTTTGCAGTAGCTGCTCTATGGAAATTTTGGACTTTGAAGAGGATTCTAAGAGGTCCATGTTAAAAACCTTCGAAAAATGAAAATGAAATCTGACGAAAGAGGATCGTTTTTTGTTCGTCCTGGAGAGGAAGAAAACCTGTTTCTGCAGAAACAGTACAGTTGCTAGAGTTATTATTAGAAAATAAAGCTCCAAACTTTCAGTGTCCGACGCATAGCAGAGGCGCTGGATAGATCACATCAAAACTGTCCATAAGATCTTGCGGAATATCCTCCGATATCATTCTTAGAAACTTTCACTAGCGCATCGGTTGCTTCCACGTGATTTTGATGCTCCACTCCGGTTCCCTAGTTTCTTGCTTGCTTTGAAATCGATTCGAAATGGCCTTGGAATATCGTCTGGATAGATGAAGCACAGTTTTCATTTGGACGATGCAGTGAATAACCACAACTGCCAAATCTGGTAATCAGAAAATCCGCGCCACTCTTAAGAGGTTACATTGCATTCACCGAAATAAATGACGGTATGGTATGGATTTTCTGCGTCATTTATTCTCGGCCCATCTTCTTCGAGGAGCTAAGCTCCACAGGTCCAGTGACATGCTCCATCACCGGGCAACGATATGCATCTCTGTTAGAGAACGAAATTCTGCAAGCACGTCAGTGCCTTGCACACACAATTTTTATGCAAGATAAAGCTCCTCTATCCATTGCACGGTGTTTTACGAATGTTCTTAAATGTCATTTTACAGAATAATGTGCCATTAGCCAGCACTTTCGTAATGTGTGATTTCTTTGATCCCCCAGAACTCAATCCATACACGTTTTGTCGATAGGGACATTTGAAACATCTGGTAAGTCGCGAAAATCCAAGAACTTTAACGGATCTTAAAGTCAGTATTTCAAGCCACGTGCTGAACATTTTCCCGCACGCACTTCGATCAACTGTGGAACATGGCATCTTATGATTTCAGACGATAGTTGAAAATAAAGCCATCACGTGGAACATTTTTTTAAACTAAATTCGTAAAACTATTGCAAGGCGTTGCTAAAGTATAATTTACTAATGTAATGCTCTCTGTTACGCTATCTCCCCCTCTGAAGGAGATTCTCATCCCTTCATTACGTCCGTAACAAAATTTCACAATTTTTTTATCACTGGTTTCGCTTGTAGGCAGTTTTGAAATACGGTTCTTTAATTATAAGACAACCTGTATTTCGATCTCATTTAATACTCTTATCCTCATTAATAAAATAAACAAAGTTTTTTACTGTTTCAATGACAATAAATTATTTATTAGAAAATAAAGCTTCTAAATCTGGTAGGGAATGGCCATGATTTTATTTCCCAATATTTCAGAAATCTTTAAAATTTCGCAAATATTTTCAGAGAACTTAATTCCCACAAAAATAATAAGACGTGTTCATTCTGCAAAATTTAATGGTAATACAAAGAGTTTTGGACCAAACAAGAGCATTACGAGTTTTTAGATGACATTTGGAATTAGCACATGTAAGTTCCCAATGTATAGTCACACTGGTATATGATCTATCGATATTTCATTATATGGAACTGTAAATGATAAAAGGTTAGATCTTCTTAAAAATAATTAAATAAGTCTCACTTTAAATTGACTATTCGAATATCACTTTAAAACCAAAAAAATTACTTCTGACTAATTTCTCTTTATAACTGAGAATAATAATGAAATGCATAAAAAACAGTAACTAAAAACTTTTTTGAGTATCTAAACAAAGTCTACATATCTACGTATCTAGATATAAATGACAATACCTATACACAGTTTTTTTAACAGAATGTAATTTATTTTTGAAATACTAAAAGTATTTCTAAAAGCATAAAAGTATTACTAAAAGTAGATCTTATGCCTTCAAGTGTACATGCATAACCTAATAATGTTCTTAATCAGTATTTTTTATTTATTAATAGAAAATGTAAAAGATCCAATGCACACCTGTGATTAATTACTGTTTTATCACAGAGACGTTCTAAGGGATTTTACTACACATAAATATCTCAAATTCCCAACCTTTAAACATTTTTATCATCTTCAAATTAATATTTAATTTAATGTATTTAATCGTTCCTTCTTACTTTTTAGCTATCCCTTCAGGTTTTCATACCCTGCATTCTAGGCCGGCTAATAAGAGCTTCGTAATATTGAGACTTAATAGATTTTTTATTTATTTTAATTTTTTTTTCATCTCTTTAAAACAGCTGCTTTAATCTACAGTACTAACTAATAAAACAATTTTAAATAAAAAAACCTATCGATTACATGAAACAAATTTTCTATTAACACCAAATTTCATAAAAATAATTTTAAAAAAGATTAAAAATATCGTTATATACAACAAAGTACTGAAACAAATAATTTGCTTGATTCAAAACTTTTAAAAAAACCAAAAGGCTTTGAGCTTTTTGGAGTTACTGAGAACTTTAGAATTTATTACATTTCGTTTAACGTTATTCCGATAGCCATGCTCGGTGTAGAAATGTGCCAGGCACGTCCAGCGCGACTGCGCATGCCTAGTGGCGTAGAGGAAGAAGAAGCGCAGAGTGGAGTTGCGTAGCATTATAAATGTGTACAGCATCGGTCAACTATATCCTAGGGACGTTAACTCATGAAACAAACTTTTCTGTTAAAGACATTATCAACACTCATAAACAAACTGTTACATTTTCCTAATTAAAGAGCAGTAAAAATAAGTATTTATATGTTTTTTGATATTTTTATATTAATTTAGTTACATTCCTTTGCTATTTTGAAAGATACTATTTCTCACCGTTTAATGGTATCATTCGGTTATTGTCACGAAAATACTGTTTGCAAACGTGCCCACATTACGCGGCACCTACTGTATTTAAGAGGAGTTTGTTACAGTGATTCACTGAAATGAATAGCCGTAATCATAGTTAGAGAGAAATGCCGTAATCATAGTTAATCTTTCTGAGACGCTCAGTCGAGGTTTTTAAACAATGCAAAATCACAGTTAGTTAGTTGCATGTAATTTTTACGGCTGCGGTTCAGTGACGCGAAATGAAAATTACTTTATGTATTTCTATACCTGGAGGGGAAAAAATAAGGAAAAAAATTATTCTAAGATATTACTTGATAAAATTGATTATCAAGCAATATAACCTCGATTTATAGTTCTCGCAAGTACCATTTGCTATTTTCATTTCCGAATAAAATCCTATATAAATAATGTAATTTGTTCCCTCATCCATCCTTTTAACGCAGTAGTCGTTCATTAATCCGTTCTCGGTATAGTATTCTCGCAAGGATCCGTATGAGGAGAGAGGAAGATGAAGCTAAGAACATATTTTTAATTATCTTCTCTTTGAATCACATGGTAATGTTCTTTGTAAAATGCCGTAATGATCTGGTAAGACAGTAAAACACAAATGCTATGTATATAGATTAATATTTAAAATTTGAAATGTCGGAGTCCTATGGAAAAACCTTCAAGAAAAATAAACAAAGTTAAATTTAATAAAAAAACTGAAGGATTTCAGATTTTAACTATAAACATAATTAAATAATAATAATAATAATAAAAACCTGAAGGAGTTCAGATTTAACTATCATCGCCCAAAAGGATTTGTTAAGGTTTTGGTTTTTTACGCTCGCCCAAAAGGATTTTGTTAAGGTTTTGGTTCTCTACGCTCTCGCTGAACTCGTCGTCTACTAGCCTGTTGTTGCACTCACTCCCGCTAGTTTTATTATTAAGTATTATTTAATTAATTTTTTTATTTTATTTTCTTCACATTTACACTATATACGTTTCAGCAACATTTTAAATTTTAAAAGCAACATATGTTCAGAATTCCCGACGCAGTGTCAAGTGTTGGCATACGTTTTTCTATTTTCTCCAGTCTTTTCTCAATTCATCACATCAATCTTCAGTTTTCTCAGGAAGATGGCTTGCAAAACTTTTTTTGTGTGTTTTTATTATTAATGTTTTGTGTGTTAACTTACTTATTAGACATCACGTTCAATTCAACAACAAAATCACAAAACATTTAAAAACAGCATATCTTTAGATTTTCCGATAGACAGGCTAGCGCGCTGGAGATAAAAATATTTTATTCCGCACAGTGTTGCCACTTTCCGCTTTCGAATCGTTGAGTTTCTTAATAAAAAATTCACTAAAGTTTTATAAAATATGAAATGTAAAATTCGAGATTCAAAATTCGGGCTTTTAGATGTCCATATTCGGGTGGAGAACAATATTCATAATTAATGGCTATAGGTACAGTCGTTTTTTTACAATGCGAAGAACATACATAAAGATTCTTCATTATTTAATTTCTTTGCTGATTAATATACAGCGATAGCATTTGGCAGCAAAAATTTGAAAAGTGATATAGTGGACGACACAAAATGCCGTTTCGAGACTAATAGCCCATACGAGCTAACGCTCTTTTGGACTAATAATGGCCAATAAATAACGACTATCAAATAAAATAAATGATAAATGATGGCTGAAAAATAACTCATGAGTATCAAAATCAAATAAAATTTAAAGAATTTAACTCTGGTTGTACGGCAAAATGATGAAAAAAAGTAAAAATGAACAAGAAATGGTGACAAGCTTTACCGAAGCTCTACAAAATGTTAAAAGCGTTTTTCGATGCATAGAATCTGAGAGACGAAAATAACATTTTAAATCTCGAAACATTTTAAACATTGAACATTTTAAATCTGGAAAAGTTAAATCGGAAGGTGTAAAAAGGGACTATGTGACAAATTTTATAGAAGCAACCAAAAAAAAAAAAACCCTCATATGACTATCAAAAGTCAACGTCAACAACAAAAAATTGTGAGATCGATATGTAACTAGAATCCATACAATTCAGCGTTTTTTAAACGTCTTCTTACATTCTTGTGAGGAATGGGATAGTTTTTTGTTGGTCCTGTAAAATTTGACTCTGTCACAGAGCCCCTTTTTACACATTCCGATTCAACTGTATTTTCAATTGAAAAAATCAGCCATGTAACAAAAGACAGTGAGTGATTTTCTTTTTTAAGTAATATTTTAATGCAGTGTATTCATATTGAAAGCAATTAATATTAGTTAGTTATTTACACTTCATTACACATTTATGTCCTGCAGCAGTTTTCTGGCTTAATAATTTTTCTGTGTTCGTCTTCCCCTCCTCTATGCCACGAAAAATTATAAATACAGGTTCCGCATTTAATATTTCACTGTACATGCACGCATACCGAGTAAAAAAAACTGATGTGTACACTTCTTTGTACGGAATATTAAATTAAGTGCACTTTTTGCTGCATTTCAATTAAATTTATTTCCTCGAATTTCAATTGAGATATATTTCTCATTCAAGTAATTCTGTTTTCAGTTCGCGGCGAAACAAAAATACATACAATCTCGAAATATCTTCATTAAAAAATGAAAAATATAGGAAAAAAAATAAATAAAACACTAAATACAGCTAAAACAATAAAAAAAAAACAATTTCCATAACTAAGATTAGAGTTTCTACGCAAAAACAAGCAATTCGACCAGCAGGTAACAAGGCAGATTTTTTGGTGCATAAAAATGAATTTTAATTTTGGTCAAACTCGACAAAGAGACCCTGAAGGTACAGAAACTGAATTTAATACTCTGCTACGTTTCAAGTATAAACAAATATGGCTGCTATGGGAAACAAAAGTTAGGCTTAACCGCACTTAAAACAACTTTTAAATTGTTGATAATTCTACAACTATTGCGTGCAAATTAACTAAAGGCATAAAAACCTTAACCAGAAGATAACGACAACATAATTCAATCATTTTTAAAGCAACAAATTCGCAATTGGCCAACGTATACGAGTAAAAAACAAATCAGCTCACTAAGCCGAGTAACAGAGTGGGTATACACACACACATACATATATATATATATATATATATATACCTTTGGTCCGGCCAAGAGTCCTTTATTCGTCCTTACCTACAGATGTCACGCGAAAACATCGTTAAATTGCATTCGATAGCGGTCAAAATGGATATTTTCGTTGAAATATGATACCCGGAATTTTTCGTTATTACCATACTTCCTTTACTTTCTAAAAGGAAGTAAAGGAGGGAGAGAGGGATAGTTCTACATTCTGCTGGGCCGATTGACGACATTCAACCTGTGTTTTTCCTGTCTCGAAAGCGTGACTTACGGGACTTTTTCGGAAATAACACACCAATATTTTTCCATTTTCGACCCTATCCCTAAAATTATGGCAACGTGCCAAGTTTCGTAAAAATCGCACGGTGTAATTTAAAAAAAAATTAGGTCTCAAAATTTATCTACCTAGTGTTTATTGAATTTGGTATCTGTTTATAAATATCTCTTTTTATTGCCTTTTACGCAGTAAAGGAAGTATTGAAATCGCGAAAAATTTCGAGTATCACATTCTAATGAAAATATGCATTTTGACCGCTATCGAATGCAATTTAACGATGTTTTTACGTGATATCTGTACTAAGAACAGAATAAAGGACTCTTTTTGCCCAAACGGATTACAAAATTGATTTAAAATGGATTAAGAACAGATTTTTTTCTTGACGTCTCTGCATACGTATGTATATATGTATCTCGCATAACTCAAAAACAAGTAGCCTCAGAACGTTGAAATTTTGTACATAGAACGGCTATAAGATGCCAAATATGTCAAATTTCAAAACACGGCAATGTATAAATTCACGTATATCTTCGGAAATCTTGAATGAAAAACTATTAATTTTTTGCAAGTATGCCTAGAAATTTATCTGCTCTAAGACGCTTGTGAGAATTTTAATTATAGTAATATTATAATTCAATTGTTTTTCGAAAAATGTATAACTATTTTAAAATACAAATTTTAGAAGTAAATCATAAAATATATGCGAATTTTATTTGGATTCAGCCTAAATTTTGAATTCTGAAAGAAGGGATCAAGTAAGTTCAATAAAAAAAAATCTGATGGGTACTTTACATGACTTTGCTTTTACGGAATATTAAATTTACGCATTTTTTTCTGGATTTTGTTTAAAGTTATTTCCTCGAATTTCATTAGAGATATATTTCTCATTGAATTAATTCAGTTCTCACTTGCCGACAAGACAAAATACATAAAACCTGAAAATATCTCTATGAAAAGTTGAAAAATATATAAAAATATAAAACATCAAATACAGTTAAAACAATTTTTATAATTAGAGTTTCTAAGCAAAAATAAGCAATTCGGTCAGCGGGCGAGAAGCCAGATTTTTCGGTGCATAAAAGTGAAAGTTTACTTTTGGTCTCAGTCGGCAAAAAGATAATTCTACTAATATTGCATGCAGATTAAATAAAGGCTTAAAAACCTTACCTGTCTTCCGGTTAAGGTTTTCCGAAACGAAATCCAGAAAAAATGCGTATAATTTAATATTCCGTAAAAGCAAAGTCATGTGAAGTACCCATCAGATTTTTTTTTATTAAACTTACTTGATCACTTCTTTCAGAATTCAAAATTTAGGCTGAATCCAAATAAAATTCGCATATATTTTATAATTTACTTCTAAAATTTGTATTTTAAAATATTTACACATTTTTCGAAAAACAACTGAATTATAATATTACTATAATTAAAATTCTTACAAGCGTCTTAGAGCAGATAAATTTCTAGGCATACTTGCAAAAAAATTAATAGTTTTTCATTCAAAATTAACCAAGATATACGTGAATTTATACATTGCCGTGTTTCGAAATTTGATAGATTTGTTATAATAACGCCAAATATTGTTTACGGATTTTATTATAATCTTCAATGAAATGCAACGGCTATTTTGAATTCTAAATTTCCAAATAAACGTTTACTGAGGATCATTCATGGGGAATTTCTTTATTTTTTAATTAATAAAACCTAATAAATATTTATTAATAATACACGAAAATAATAATACATAATTTTTTTAAACTTATAAAGAATATTAATAAAAAATTTTAACTTCCCCCCCATGAAAGCAAATTTTTACTTTCGCAATTTTATCGTCTGCTATTTTACTTAACTTCATTTTATATATAACGAAATTTATTTTGCCGATTTCAAAATTATACGTCATACACGCATTCAATACTCAATATAAATGAAGCATGCTTCTACTACAGAAATGTTTAACAGCGGCAAAATTTACTAGTATGTATGATTTTTATCTTCTTTTCTGTACGCAACCAAGCAACAAATAAAAACGATTTTAAAAATGTTTTACGCCCAAAGGTATTTCGAGGTTTTTACCGCATTATAAATTTCTTAAACAAACTGTTGTTTACGTTCGAAACAGCATCTAATTATCACCTAAGACCTTTTTCTAAAAGCAAAATATATTTTTATGTAAACATACAATTACAGAAAACACATTTTTAAAAGACGTGATTTGTAAAAGACATGAATTCTTACTCTAGGGGCTTCGGTCAGTTTCTGGTTTTCTTAATTTAGAAATTACGTATAAATTAGGTTGGTTGGTTATTTAAATATGGCAAAGCACATGGAGACTATCTGCCTAAGAGGAAGGAATTTCTTCACGGAGGAATTTCCTAAGGGAAATTGGCTCGTATTCACGTAGCACATGGGGAAAATTAAGAATACCATGCAGGCTGGTTGGTTTTGGGGACAAACTTAACTTGTGTCTAACCACTCGGCCACTATTGGGATCGCTTAAATTAAAAACCAGATTATTAGAAGTTGTAAAGTAGCTTATGCTACTTAACCAGTCATTATTGTCTGTATTAAGTTTTTACTATAACGTCTCTTCTTTCCGCACTTCTCATCAGAATGCAAATTAGCTTCATGTATATTTAAGCTGAGGCTTTTTCAATCTTTAGTTGAGACAGCTTTTGGCAATCACGTTTTGCTGTTTCTATTTTTAGACAGCTCAGTTAAAAATTATATTCCATATTCCAAATTTAGCATTATTACTTACCCGATGTATACGAGTCGGTAAAATATAAAACTAGCTAATTCTACTTAATGTGCACTATGTTATCAACGTTCGAATTTAATTGTCTACTCTGTTAAATGAAAATTCCCACATGGAAATTTCGTCTGTAGCACAAGTTGTGCCTTTATGTTCGAAATGAGAGTAAAATAAAAGATTTAAACTTTGTTCTGTATTTTGTGAGTTGTTCATGACAAAAGCAGTAATTTTCTATTATTGATTTAAAAATACTATAATCTTACTATTTGATTTCAAAATATTTAAAGTATATTATTATATTCTCAGACAAAAAGAGCAGTTTTTTGTTAACGCGTTAGTTTTTTAACTACCAAACCGTAGTGCGAAGGAACGTTCCGTTACATTTGTTATTACTACATTCACTTGGTGTTCTTGAAATCTAAGCCAAAGACTGAAAGAAGCATTACACCTTAAATAAAATGAGCTTGCTCATATATTCTATCGGCGCGTATTTATTTTTAAAGCTTCGGCTAGCAAGCACGTTAAAGCTCGAATATAATTTTTAAACGGAGCTTATTAAAAATACTTCCAAGACGCGATCGCGATCGTCAGAAGCTCTCTGAACTAAAGATTACAAACCCTCAGCTTAAATACGCACAAAGTTAAAAATGTCGCAGAAAACAAGTGGTTTCAATTGCAGAGCAGAATGCCTCAAGCAATTCATTACAGCATTAAGGTTTTCTTGAGGTAATAAGCCATTAAGAAGAAAAATTCAAGGCATTAAGAAAGTAAAATATTTAGTTTTTTATTTGGATAAAGTGTAATCCTTTTATATGCTGTGCTATTTAATTTTGGCGAAAAATGCTTTAATATGCTATGCTAGTTGATTTTTTATTTTTAGAAATTGAAAAATGTGAACTTATTAGGAAATATAGATACCATTTTAACAAACTTAAATAATTAAAAGTCAAATAAAAATTTAAAAAAAATTAAAACATGCAACTCAAATAATTAAAATGAAGTTCTAAAAAGTAAAAGTGTCTAAAAATAACAACTGTGATTAAAAAATATAATACGAAGTAAAAACATACGCAGGAAAGAATAAAAAAAATTTTTCCCCGCTCGCGCAGAATGAAAGGGAAAATTGAAATAAGTTGCCTTAAATTGAGAAGATCGCTAAGTCTATTCTTCTATTCGTAAAGTGAATAGAAGTAACATATTTTTTACAACTATGTTACTTCATATATTTCAAAGTTTTTTACAAAGTAAAAAAAAAGTGCGCTAAAGTAAATTTTCGAAATGCACACTAAATTATATTATACACTCACGTTTGTGAAAATTGCAACACCATGAAGGACTTACGCGAGTGAGCTGAAATTTTCAGGAAATGCAAAGTAGCGCATGATATGCAAATGATTAGAATTGCAAATCCGTAGCGCATGCGTATGCTGAGCAGCGCCCTCTGAACGGCTGATGGATCCGAATAAATAGACGGCTGTAGCGAGGCGTGTATGGTTATCGGTGGTTATCTGCTAGTGGTAAACGTTAACTCAATCTGTACTTATGCCTCGTCGACGAAAGAGAGCGAGATTTGAACAACTTACAGAGTTTGAACGAGGGAGAATCATCGGCCTTCGTGAAGCTGGATTGTCGTATCGTGCAGTAGCCTCTCGTGTGCAGCGTAACAGCAGCACAGTGATGCGCGTTTGGAAGCAGTGGACGGACGAGTGTCGGACAACTCGGAAATCCGGGAGTGGACCCCGAAATGTGACGTCAGCTCGCGATGATAGACACCTGGTCCGCATGGCGCGGACGGACCGTACAGCTTCCTCTAGACAATTGGCAGCACTGTGGTCAATAGCTACAGGTGTTTCATTGTGTGCTTCATCAATTCGTAGACGTCTGCTGCAGTGTGGACTGCGCGCACGGACTCCTTTATACAGGATCCCCCTAACGCACGACCATCGCCGCCTGCGGCTACAATGGGCCAATCAGCATAGAGACTGGCGTGCTGATTGGCAGCATGTCGTGTTTTCTGACGAATCCCGCTTTAATTTGTGGTACCATGATGGCCGCATTCGTGTCAGACGCTATGCCGGTGAACGCCACCTTCCGGAGTGCATTATCGAACGCCACAGTGGACGAACACCCGGAGTTATGGTCTGGGGCGCCATAGCATATCATAGACGATCTCAATTGCTACGAATTGTGGGCAATCTGAACAGCAACCGGTATATCCGTGAAGTTCTACAGCCCGAAGCTGTTCCCTTCCTTCAAAGCTTGCCAGGCGCTGTATTTCAACAGGACAATGCCCGCCCTCATACTGCTCGGATTGTTAAATCCTTCTTTGCAGCGCAGCAGGTACAGCTTCTTGCTTGGCCTGCGTGTTCCCCGGATATGTCGCCAATTGAACATGTGTGGGATGTCATTGGTCGGCGTCTTGCTCGTGATCCTCGTCCTGTTGCGTCTGCAGACGAACTTTGGGTACGCGTACAAACGATATGGAATGCTCTTCCTCAGTCAGACATTCAAACTTTGTTTGACTCCATGCCACGTCGTGTAGCAGCACTTATTGCGGCGCGTGGTGGCCACACAAAATATTGATTCTGATCTCTTGTTCTTGTTTGTTTGCTTTGAACATTTAATCATTTATTTGTACCACTACCACTCAACTGTGTATTAAATTGCATTCAATTATGACGATTCCTTCTTGGTGTTGCAATTTTCACAAACGTGAGTGTATATATTACACCAATATATATTATATTATACCAACATATATATATTAATATTCCAGCCACCCAATCGGCATAGTGGTTAGCGTCGTTGATTGTCGTGGCATGGATGTTTGTTTGTAAATGTATAGTGTCGCTGTGGAATATCGGCACTACAAATAGGCGGCGAGCCGAAAGTCCTGTCGTGTGATTTGGTGGAAGAAGATAAAGGTGGGAAACCTTCGTACCGGCCCCCCCCCACGTGGTGCTCTTTATTCCAAACGGGGGGACGAACTGGGCAAATCGCACTGTCACCTGTTAGGTGCTCAAGGCGTTATGTAACGCTCCTTGCCACGAGAAATTTCGTGGGTTTGGGCTGACTACGTCCGACAATAGAGTATACGCAACAACAACAACATGTAATATCCTAAGTCGCAACTTTCGAGACATGAAAAACGCAAGTTGGATTTCGTCAATCGATCCAGTAGAACAAGAGATATTGAACTGTCCCCTTCCCCTTTTGAGTGTGTTTATCGTTAAATTTCTGCGCAAATATGAGATGTATACATATCGTATATTCTGTGCAAATTTGAGATCATTTAAAAGATGATCTTTTCACTCTTTGAGATATTACGTAGCTTTCCGCGATTTTTTTTTTTTTTTTTTTGTGTGTTTTGTGTGTGTGTGTTGTTGTTGTTTTTGTTCAGTTTACAGAATTTATAATAGTTTTTACAATTTTAATAATGCAGAAAAGGTTCGAGTCAGTACATTCGATCATCAAAAAGAATTTTTTATAGTGGAGAAGAATTTAAACAATATGAATTTTAAAATCCAATAATCGTTATTCGGTATATTAACTCGGGACTTTATAATAATTATTTATTTATTTCTATAGGCAATTCTTTATTTCTCACGGAAAACCGATCAATTCATAATTTTTTTCTCTTGGCCTAATAGTTGCATTACACTATACGCATGCATCATAACATTCATTAGAACAGAAGTTCGGGGATTGGTGCTCATAGTTTTAGAAACATAAAGACACAGACTTTGTTTATGTGCGCGACTGATATTGAAGAATAAAATGAAATAATAAATCAAATGAATGGATTGGGACTTTGTCATTGGATGCTTGTATGTCAAGCCACGTGACTAGGGTAATGTGGGAGAATTTCTCCCGTTGGTTTGGTACAGTTAGTTAATTTCTTGTTAAGGCTAAAAATAAGTTATTTAATAGCTAATTCAAGATATTAGTATTATTTGAAATAAATATCAATCCAAAAATTTAATATATTAGCAGCTGTTACATTTGAATTACGAAATGTAGCCAACAGAAGTTTGTTACAGATAAGAAATAAGCACGATAAATTTTATTTTCTATTTTTTTTTCTTTCTGTTATTATTGTGCTTTGTATTAGGTAGTGAAACTTGAAATTTTTTTAAGTTACAATTAAGTCAATTATTTGAAATTTAGTTTCAAATTTTCTTAAAAAATATCTGGCCACTTCTGCTTTCAAAACGCGCATGTGACCCGCCAGCAGCTTTCAAGTCGTGCATGCGGCTCGCATGCAATTTGAATTTGAAACCACTGCTAATTTTAATATTCAGAGGGTAACTCTTACTGGAAAAAAGCACGACGGTAATGTAACATTTTAAATTAAAAAAAAAAAAGCAACCTTAATTTGTTGTAGACGTTTTCAAAAGAATCCCCCCTTCACCTTCAACAGAAAAAAAAAAAAGAATTATTTAGATCCCCGCCCCCTCCTGAAGAAGAAAGACTTGTGTCTGATCGCCCCTCAAAATCGTCAGTTATTCGAGATTTACGTCAAACTAAAGTTGCTTTTTTCCCTAATTTTAAATGGTTGCCTGAAACTGAAACCAAGATATTTGGCGACATTTTAATGTCACTTGGCAATTTGTATAATTTACTTATTTGACGACTTTGTTTTATTTAAACCTTATTCTATAATAATGTAATCATATTAGACGAACTATTGTCCACAATAAGCGATGCATTTCCCATGCTTCCGTATACAAAGGGACGAGACTTCGATAAATCCATAACAATATACGAATGATAACATTGCCGTAATCACATTAAGCGGCATCTACTGAAACTGCCGTAAAGCCGCAGACTTTACCATGAACAAGCGTACGCTTGATAGTGGTAAACGTAGTAATTTAGGAACATGTTTTTAACAGATATTTTTTCCGAAGAATCCTTTCCCTTTGGCCAACTAGCTAACTAATGTTTTCCCATAGTCTCTCCTTCCTATAAAGAATATCAAACATGCTGATGAGTATATAAACAACAGAAAAGATGTCCCCATTTTTTTTTTTTTTTTTACTATTTTCAATTTCCTGTTGACCTTTACTTCCTCTAAATAATCTCATGGAAGCTTTTAATTTAAAAGCTTTAATAAATAAAGATTAAAATAAAGCTTTTAATTTTGAAAACTTGATTCCTAATTTCTACCAGAAAACATTCCTATAAGGTATAAGCTATGTATCAATATCTTTATCTTTAAAAAAAAATAAAAAAAAACTCCTCCAAACTGCTTGGGGTACACAAAGTGTCTTACTTCCATACCTCTCAAATTAACTCCACTTTTCGTTGCCCTGCATTGGCAACGCGCCTTTTGGATTTGTCTGCGATGAAATCGGTCGCTGGAACATTTTTGCTTTACATATATCATCATGTTATCCCATAATTTCTTTTATATCTGTTCGTTTTCTGATGTTTTTACGTATTATTTTCGTTAATGAATAACAGTACTTTAATACGAACAAATAATAGCGAAACTTATTAAAGTTATTTAGAAACGAAAATATACTTTTCGATTTCGGCGGTAGTCGAACATCGGAACAACACAAGCTGCAGAAATGAAATTAAAGACTTTATTAAAAGTTACACAAAAATCACGTTATATATGAAATGAAGATAATAAAAAGGCATAATTAAAAAAATTATAGAATGGCAAAAAAATTATAGAACGGGGCGCGCTAAATAGAAGCCTGATGTGAAATAAATTATGTCTAGGAATGGACAAAGCCCTCTCCTTCCCCCCCAAAAAAAAAGTTATATTTCTATTGTTCGAAAGCATAATACTTCGACGCAGACTGAGAAAACATATCAACTATTTAGATCTCGGAACACTAATAATGGCTAAGAAATCATTTTTAAAAGCCACCATGATCTCCAGTTATACAGTTGTTTCAAGTCTCACACAACTAATTAAACAATTATAATAAAAATAACATCTTTCTCTCCAGTATTGTCCGTAATTACGATATAAACTAATACATTTTCGAACTGGACCAAAGAAACAAAATGTATAATGATTTTGATGAATGCAAACATTTCACGGAACAAGCTCATATATAGATAGTATTCACAAAACACTTATACCACCACATTTCTTTTAAACCGCTGAATATGTTCATTAAATCTGAAACGCAAACATTTACACTTTGCAGAGTAGTAACGAATTGCTTTTAAATCGCTGAGTTTGTTAATCAAATTTTCATTACGTTTGTACAAAACATAAATATAAAAATAAATAAATATATAAAATAAAACGCTCGAAATTCAAATTTCGGATTTTCAGGTTCACATATTCGAGTGACGAAATATGTGTGTTCAAAATTTGGTGGGTTTAAGGTGCCAAGGGTTTTTCGCAATGCAACAAATAGGCATACAATTCATGTAGATTCTTCCATCATTTACTAATAAAGCATGCGCAGCATCAACAGATAAGAACCTCGATTTTCAACGAGTGATGACTTCAAACTTACAAAACTTCTTTTTAAGCCAGGTTCCCCCAAACTGCTCCTCTCAAAAAAATCGTATGGGAGAGGATGCGAGGATGAGTTACACACACTTGTCGAGACTTCCGATTCTTGGCCTGTGACAAGTCGATTTCTTCGTACGAGACCCTTGCGTAGTTAGACAAATAATATAGTCCAATATTAGAAAAAGGGTTCGTAAATCTGAAAGGACATTTTATAAAAAATTTCGATAAGCTGAGCATCAAGCTTTTAATTTCTAAAACACTAAATGCCAGAAACTTGATACAAGACAAACATGAATGTTAATAAACCACACAGACGATATAAGCATATAAACACAGACCTATTGACATAATTTAAAAAAAGTTAAAATTTAAGAAATGGATAATAAATAAAATATATAAAAAAGGCTCTTTTTAAAGTAAGCTGTTTTAGTTAAATGAACTAAAACTGTCAAAAAATAATTTTATAATAATTTAACACAAAACGTTAAAAAAAGCCCCTTCGCAAGTAATATAAAATCTGAAAGCTTTCAGATTTTTTTAAATAAAAAATTCATTACAATTTTACAAAATATAAAATTGACAATTAAAAAAAATTCCAAATTTTAAATTCGGGTTTTCAGGCGCCCATGCTCGGTTGGAGGACTATGCTATTTAAAATTGGATTGGATGGCTCTAGGTACCGTCGTTTTTTCACAATGCGGGAAACACGCATACATTCATGATAATTCTTCATTATTCAATTTGTTTAAATATAATACAGGGCGATAATATTTAGTGGTAACAATTTAAAAAGTGACACACCGTTTATAGCGAACCAACGCAAAATGCCGTTTCTAGACTAATAGCCTGTAGGGATAATACTCCTTTGGGCTTTAAAAAAAAAGTCTGACGTGTACACCACATGCCTTCCCTGTACGGAAAATTAAATTATGCGCAATTTTTCCTGCATTTCATTTAAATTTGCTGAATTTAATTAAATCTACTTCGTCGACAGCGCATAAACCACAATAGAATAAATGCACTCCTTAAAATTCACTATATACCATAGCGACATCATGGCGCTAGGTTCATTTAACAACGTTACATTTCATTCCTTTTATAACTCAGAATGCACAAAAATTACATCACCTGAAAAATTATCTAACCTTTGCCATAAGTTATATTCAAATACTATAATAAATCTAAAAGGATGTATAAAAGAAATTAAACAAATAAAAAAAGAAACAGATTTTCACAGACCATTCAGCGACGCTTACCTAATGCGCATGCGCTACTCGTAAACATTTTTCTCTGTCCGAGACAAACTGGCGACAATATTTGCTGTTAATATGAAACACTTATTTCCTCGAATTTCGTTAAAGATATATTTCTCATTCAATTAAATCCGTTCTCACTTCGCAGGAAGGCAAAAATACATAAAAACTTCAAATATCTTCATTCAAAATTGAAAGATATAGAAAAACATAAAACACCAAACACAGTTAAAACAATTCTAAAACAAATTTTTAGAATTAAAATTACAGTCTCTACGCAAAAACAAGCAATTCGGCCGGCAAACAAGAAAGCAGATTTTTCGGTGCACAAAACTAAAAGTTTCTTTTTGGTCCCACTCGGCAAAAAGACACCGAAGGTGCAAAAAAACTTAATTTACTATTCTGCTAAGTTTCAAATGTAAATAAATGTGGCTGCTATGGTAAGAAAAATTAAGCTTAGCCGCACTTTTAAATTTTTGACAATTCTACAACTATTGCATGCAGATTAACTAAAGGCATTAAAAATCTTAACCGGAAGATAAAAACAACGTAATTCAATCATTTTTAACGCAAAAAATGCGCAATTTACCAACATACAAGAATAAAAAAAAACTGAGCTCACGAGCCTAGTAATAGAGAGTGGGTATATATATATATATATATATATATATGTTTAATAAGAGCAAATTTCAGAGAATTATTGATGTATGAACACTGAGACATAGAAACGTAGATCCATATTGAAGAAAAAGAAGTCGGCAGTCGAGGTGGTTTAAATTCCATTTCTATTTAAATTGAAATTTGCGGCCACAATTCACTTGGTACTCTAATTGTGCCTATTTTCAGAACATTTACATTTTTGATACTTTTGCGATATGAAGGAAGGCCAGCGAAATTACGTACAAGCAGCGCACAGACAGAAGGTAAAGTGCGTAGTTATTCAATACGGAAGCTCACGAAGAGGAAAGTTTTGGTTTGAGTTAGAAAAGTTTCAGCTCTCAGAATTTAGGTTCCCAATTACTACGTCATCAGCGTTGTGCAAGCTTCGTAGCATAGATTAATCTAGAAATAACGTACATTAATCTAGAAAAGACGCAGTCCAGAAATGTTGTTGTTATTTTTAGAACGTCTTTCATTCTAAAAATAACAGAGAAATAATATTTCTCCCTGTAGTTCTGATGCGCATTTATCGATGAAATCTGAACCCAACATCCAGACATTACTCTGTCATGTGATCTTAAATGGTATATAAGGTAACTGCGCCACAACTCTCCCACTCTTGCCTCTTCGTTCTTCTCAAGCTTGTTTTCGCCGTGTCACCTTATAAGGTATTTCTCCCGCCTTCTACGCATGCCTTCGTGGTGTAGTAGTCTGCATGCTTGACGCGTAACCGAGCGGTCCGCGGTTCGATTCACGGCGAAGGCGTTGCTCATTTTTCAATAATCCTGCTTCCGAAATAACCTAATGGCTCTACAACTGGCGCCCGAACTAAAAAGGTGGTGGATGATGATTCTCCACCACCGGGATTTGGCGATTGGGTCCCCAAAACCCCAGTCGCCCTTTAAAAGGGAGAGTATATAAGGTATTTCTCCCCTCTTTTACGCATGCCTTTGTGGTGTAGAAGTCTGCATGCTCGATGCGTAATCGAGAGGTCCGTGGTTCGATTCCCGGCGAAGGCGTTGCTCATTTTTCAATAATCCTGCTTCCGAAATAACCTAATGACTCTACAACTGGCGCCCGAACTAAAAAGGTGGTGGATGATGATTCTCCACCACCGGGATTTGGCGATTGGGTCCCCAAAACCCCGGTCGCCCTTTAAAAGGGAGAGTATATAAGGTATTTCTCCCGCCTTCTACGCATGCCTTCGTGGTGTAGAAGTCTGCATGCTCGATGCGTAATCGAGAGGTCCGTGGTTCGATTCCCGGCGAAGGCATTGCTCATTTTTCAATAATCCTGCTTCAGAAATTACCTAATGACTCTACAACCTTGCCGCTAGCAACGCAGAGTTTACTTTACAAACTTTGTGCACTGTTTAGAGAAAATGTAAGCTGTATAAAATTGTGGATTGCATAGCGCACCCATAGTGATGATGTGCATTATCAAGGAATAAAATTATGTGTGGAATTTACTACCAAGTCTGTCTTCTGAGTGTCATCTTCGTAACTACGCAGTGAAGTTCATCATCGCCAAATACGTTGCAATTTACTTTCACCAAGACATCTTATTACATATATATTATATATATACTTTTGGTACAACTACATGCTATAGCAAATATATATATCTATATACAAAATCTATACATATATCTAAATCTATATACAAAATTTCAGTGTTCTGAGGTTGTCCGTTTTTGAGTTATGCGAGATACGCACATACACACGTACAAACTCCACGAAAAAAATTTCTTCTGAATCCATATTAAATCAGTTTTATAATTCGTTTCGGGGGGGAAAGTCCTTAATCCTGCGCTTATGTACACATGTCAAGCAAAAACATCGTTAAATTGCATTCGATAGCGATCAAAATGGATATATTCGTTGAAATATGATACCCGGAACTTTTCGTGATTACAATACTTCCATTACTTCGTAAAAGGAAGTAAAATAAATAAATAAATAAATAAATAAAAACAAATAAAGCGAGAGGGAAGAAAAAACCTTCGAGAAAACAGGGCAGTTTAGGGACAATAATGGATAAACGTGATATCACAATTCACTCACAAGATCTTCACTTTGATTTTATGCTATCCTATCCTCAGTTAGCTTGGTTAATTTTTGTAATTTAGGATATAAATTAACTGCTACTTCTCTATTCTTGTCTTTTGAAAAAAATAATTAAATTACTCAAAAGCATTGAAAGACTGTGGAGTTTACCAAACTGATGCAATAAAAGATACTAAAGAATCGCGCCACACTATCCAGATTCGGATTTAAGGGAATTTATGTGCTGTGGAAATAAAAAAAAAACAGGAGAAAATATTATTACTATTTTTGAATGCATTTAGAACTTTTTGCCGTCGGAGTGACTGCGCAATTCGGAAGGAACTTCTGCCAACTTTTATGGTGGATGGGGAAATATGAAAGTACAGAAAATATTTAAAACTTCGTAAAACTACTGTGTATATCTTCCAACAAATAAATAAAATCTAAAATTAAACATAATAAAAGTATATTTTGTGTATTTCAAATGCTTCACACTGCAAGGATCAAAGTTTGCATCAACTTTCATTATATTAAGTTGCAATTATAGAGAACAGACTCGCGGGCTTAATTTTTAAAATTCTTTCCTTTGCTCAAATTTAATCAGCAACACCGAAGAATACCGCTTCTCTATATTTCTGCAGTAGAGAACCAAATTTTAATTTTCAACTGACGCATGAAGACGAACGAGGAAGAACCACCTGTGATTTTTCGTTAAAAAGAAGGGGGAAAAAATAAATTCTTCATGTTACCGACAAAACGCCATGCTGCAATCTACTCACGTCACGCGGAATTTCAGACGATAAATACGTTACATGAGAGGTGAATAAACTTTTATTTAATTTGCAGAACATCTTTATAAAAGGGAGTGGTTTGATCCCAATATCCAACGTATTAATTTATTACGTAAAGAACAATGGACACAATCTGAACAAATTCAGGCTATATGACTGATGGGGAGGAGCGAAAAGTGCACTGCACGCAGAAATAAACCACATGATGGAGAAAAGAACTATTTTCTACATTTAAAATAACGATATTTTTATTGATATTTTACATCAATTTTTTAATGTAAACTTACGCAGAACGGCATTTGCAGTTTTTTTATTTCAGCAGAATATACAAAACAGCGAGGAAATCTCATAGTTTATATTAAACAGCTTTCAGTACACAAAGTATTCAACTCTTATCATTTTTAACAGCTCCACTATAAAATAATTATTTATTTATTTAAGGAAGATAAATGTTATAGAAATTAAAGTTTTAAATTATTTTATAATTGCAGACTAGGACCTTGTAATTCAAATGAAAATAAAATTTTTAAGAAAAAAGTTTACTTGAAACTTGAGTACGAAAAATAGAAAAATATCCAAAAACAAGTTTAAAAATAACATTTTACGTGACATTAATGTACACATATATAAATTCATGGTTTTAAATTTAATTTCTGTTTCTTGGAGATGATATAGAGAGAGTTTTCTCATTATAAATTATGAATTATTGGTTTATATATATATATATATATACATGCGTGTGCATGTATTAATTTTAAACCTTTATTTAATTAAGAGAAAATCTTTACTTTCATATACGTGAGTCCATAACATGCTTCTAATTAAATCTGACACAGAAATAAAGCTAGAAAAATGTATCAATAAAAAAGAACTAAAAAGCTTTAATGCTCATGTGGTCTGTTATCTAACAACCACTGAGCAAGCCACAAGACAGGGATTTGCGGCTTTTCTTTAGACAGCATAACAAGCCCTTTTAAGAGCAGAGGATTCACCGTATCCGACAGGTACTCCCTGGCAGTACCGAGGCCAAAATCAGCTTCGAATATGGTCTCCGGATAAAAAAATCGAATTTCCCTGCTGGCAGCTAGGACATCAGGACTGCCGTACGCTCCACCGCCGAACAAAACGCTAATACAATTGGCCTGCTCTCCAAGAGGGTCAGTCTGACCAATAAGCTCCAGCCATCTGGACACGGCGTCGAACCCCGCAATGATCAATACGTCGATCGGACCACTGGTCATCGAGTCGATGAAGGCTTTTAAATCGCGTTCCACATCATCATCGCGGAAATTGGCTTTCTGGAGAGCCCGACGTTGGCCTTGGGAGAAAAAACGAACCGCCTGATCTTTTCGGAGCAAGAATCTTTTCTTCTGCAAAACCGTAAGGCCTCTGGCTTTTATAATGGCTTCGATTTCTGGCGTTCGAGAGATCAGATTGGATTGGATAATGGCTAATGTCTTCTCGAAAAGTGGCGTCATTTGTTTTCAGTTTCCTAATCTTCTTGCCTGCCGAAGTTGAAAATAAAATTAAGTGACGAAAAGACATCAACGGTTTTATGGATCACAAGATTTATAGTTACTATACAGATAATTATCTCGTATAAGAGTGGCGAAGTGTATTTTTCCTGTCTCTATCACGTCAACATTGATGAACATACCTCATTTTCGCATTTCGTTTGAGTAAAAAATATTTTTAATAGAATGGTTTTTACCATCACCAAAATGAAAAATTTTATACGATAAATGGGAAATTTAATTTAGAATTTCTTCCGATTTATGGCAGGTTACATGCTAATAATATCGTAAGCTTGTGATAAACTCACATTAAAAATATTTCTAACGCACCAGAATATCAAATATCCGGCTATCTATCAAGATAAATGGATAATCTGGAAAACTTGAATATAAAATCTGGTGTCCCCCTGCAGGCAAATAAATATTTACAATAACGCAAATGAAAGAATTTTTTTTGTTTGTTGAGTTAAACAAAAATTATACAATTAAAAAAAATATTTTTATTTTTGTAAAAGTAAACAAACATTTTTCGTTGAAATTAACCAGTGAAATTATTTTCCATTTGCTTAAATATATAACTCAATTTTATTTCTATTTAAAAAAAATTGAACTTAATTTTCATTTATATAAGTCTTAAGACTGGATATCTAGCTATTAATTTTTATACAATTAAATATTACTTTTTGATTTGGCAAAAAGTCAATTTCATGTGGCATAATTTTGAATAAAATTTTATCGATTTTTAAAGACGATTAGACATAGGTCCCTCTTCTTCAGGAGCAAATACTTTTTGCTTTTCTACCTAATTTTAAATTTAACAACATTATTCTCTCTCAGTTTAACTTTATTTAATTTAGATTACATTTTATTATTATTATAATTATTATTTTTAATTTGCATAAAATTTAACGCCGAATTACTACTCGAGAGCAAACACGAGTACTTGAATTTATCCATTTATGTCCCTGCTCGTATGAGCAACATGTGTAACATTACACAACACCAGAGTAACATTAAAACTGTAAACTCTACACATTATACACACCAAAATAACATTAAAATAATAAATTCGAAGTACCATTTCCCCTAAAATGTACATAGCTTTCGCACTGTTGCATCATGAAGTCAAATAAATTTTGCTATTGTTGAAATCTGTCCCGTACTCCTGTTGTTTCGTCTACTCGACCAGAATATGCAAACAAGAGCACTTTTAAACAGGATTAAGAATCTACGTTTAGGAGAGTGAGGATTGGCTTCTCCAACTAACTTGGCTATAAACCGATTTTCTCTATTTGGATCTGATACGAGCGATATTTCTACCAATTGTGAGTTTCCTGTTTGCTTTGCATATTAAATAAAGTTTGTAAAAATAACAGAACCAGATGCTAGGATACAATTCAAACGTGTGTGTGAACGGCAAATAACTGAATTACAATTGTCCGTTATTCAGGCCAGAAACGGAAGCAAAACTGCATTCGTTAATTCAGTTCTGTGTCTCTAGCTGAGGCACAACAAATTTTTAATTGACTTCATTTCTGTTGTATTCGTCTAGTATTCTGATATTGTTAATTAAATCCGGGACGAATATTTGTCTCACTTTTACTAACAATATCTAGGAGGTTAGACTAGAATTTAGAATTAAGTCAAAAGCCAACCCATAGTAAATCGCGATGTCGAATGCAGGAATACAGGTACGAAATGGATCCTACTTCTTTCTTATTGCATAAACACGAAGGCTTCGCTTATACTTCTGAAAATATTGGCAATATGCCATTTTTATTTTATTTTATTTATTTATTTTTTAGGGAAGGTATGGAAGGAAAATGTTTTATGAAATTTGACGTAATTTCAGGTCTCATTCATACATTATACAGTCTCCTTCACTATTTTCCTCAACATTTCATATTTAAACTGGCCATTATATAAGAGGGAAAAAATGAAATAATTCACTACCGATGCACGAAAGCTCATCTGAACAAACAAGTCCTTTGAATTACTGGGGTTTTACTAGAATTTTACTGCTGTTCAATTACATAAAATTTTACATTCGATTAGGCGAAGTGATAGTTTTGTTCTGTCAGTTTTGTTTTATTACAGCAACAAGAAGATCGTAAAAATCTTTTTTTCTATATTACTACTTTTTTACCTAAAAAAATGTTATCTTTTAAAGAATTTTAAGATTAAACACAAAACGTAGGATTCACCTTTTTTTTAATGCATGACGATCAATATTTGAAGATTTAATTAGATTTCATTACAGGAAAATCCAATGTACAAATGTTAGTAAGAAAAGTTATCATGAAATTTAATATTAAAAAATTTGAATGAATTAATTAATACAGAATATAATAGATGGATAATACAAAAATCAGTAATTTTATTTCACATTCTTGCTCGCATTTAACGAGTCACTGCTTTCTAAGAAATAGATAAAATTTTGAATTTTTAAAAGCACACAACTCGGCCTTTGACTGTGGTAAATTACAAAAAAACTGCAAAATCCGATCTCCGACTAGCGTATATTTTACTAAAAAAAACTACATCCAACATTTTATTTATTTTTTTAAAGAGAAAATTTAAAAAAAAATTCAGCTCTATGGTTCACTTACTTTAGTGAAAACTAGGCAAATTTGACCTTTTATCAATGTTTATTAAAATTTACAAGAAAAAAAAGGGGGCAAGCAAAACGTGTATATTTTAACGAGGGGAGAAAATTATGCATATTCTGAAAATCTAGCATAGATTTTATCATTCAAGTATTAAAATATTTTGACAAAATGTATTCACTTCTTGAACACCCAGACCTGGGTCAAATTTTTCCGAAATGCGTGGTTTTTGATATCAAAATAAAACGATATTTCAAGGTTGAATTTCACAAAGTTCCTGATGACTGCGTATTTGTCACATACAATCAATTATTGAACACAAAAGAATATTCGAACCAGTAGGCTATAGCGATTATTTTTTTAAATACTGGCTACACTAGCGGCCAAGTGGTTAAGATCGCCTAGTACTGGGAGTTCGACCAGGGTTAGATCTCAGGCGAACGGACTGCCTACATGGTTGATTTTCATGGTCTTCCCTATAGGTAAAGTGAATACAAACCAATTTTCCTTAGAAAGCCTTCTCGATGACGGTATCCTTATAGATAGCCATCGCATGCTTTAGCATATCCAAATAACCTAATCTAAAGTAACCTTAAATACTGATTCTCGAAATGTTTGCATCACGACTTGAAATTTTTCATAAAGTTACCTTTTTACATGATTCCCGTACACATAATAATCCAGTAACAAAAAAGCTTTTGTATTAAATACAGGAAGTTTTATACATTTAAACAGAGAAATCCGGGACGAATCCGGGAAGATATACAATTACGAATTTACCGATTTCGATCACGTTTCATCACAAGCAAACGTGAGAGACTTTCTTCACTCAAACAAAAACTACCACCCCCTACCAAAAACAATATGGTCTTCGCTCAAACAAAAACTACCACCCCCTACCAAAAACAATATGGTACTTCCTTGTTAAAGCGGCCACCGCGCTTAATCGCCAAAACTGGCAAACTTCATCTTCCAATCTATAGCATGCAAATTTCCGATGTCGTTAAAAGACATGGTGCTGGCGGCTTCAATAAAAATATACAAACAACTAAAAATAAGTAAAATAATACAAGAAAAATGTTAAAAAAATACCTATATAAATTCAAAAATAGTTTTAATTGCATTATAGAATATGAAGAAACGCAAACTGCACAGACAGTATCTATTATTATTTCTTTAACTGATAACATTAAGCTATTTTAAGAATGCTATTCGTCTGTTTATTTAAAAATTTATTTGCTATTTGGAAAATGATTTTGTTTTATAATATGCTCAATTAAGCTTCATAATTACATTTTCAGTGTAAAAACTGATTTTTATATAGAAGGAATGAAGATTGTTTCCTCTTCCAACAAGAATATTTATCATATTTACATCAAAATTTCATACATAAATATCTTATTTCATTTTAGGGCAAAAAATTGCACACAGAAGAAAATCCACTGTAATTATATTTCTTTGAAATACTTCTTTCATCACTGCAATAACAGTATCTCAGATAGAATATTTTATAGTACGTTATAAAATGATTGCTGGGTTTTTCTCATACAGATAAAAAGTATTATTCTCCACATACACGAAAAACTTAATTTAGAATTCTTTTGGTCACAATTCCAATCTTGAGATACTCTCTTCAATCGTAGTCCCAAAACAAATGACTTTTTTAAAGGATCAGTACGACGCTGGGAGACTAAATCTGTCAAAAATTACCTGTAGTTAACACCAAATTTCTCAGATATCATAATTCTTCATTCTTGAAAATGTTAATGCTCTGTTATTTCTAGATGATAATTTGAATTTCAAATTTCTTACAAAGTCATCCAACCATCGCATAAGAAGAATTTTTTTTTTGTCATTGAAAGTTCACAAACTTACAAAACCAAACGCATATTCGATCACTTTTTATCAACTGCACAAATAAGAAGATTAAAAATTTTGTAATTTTTTTAAAGTATTTATTTTGTTTAAATTCGGAATCGTAATAAAAATGTCAGAACTATTCTAATTTAAAATACAGTTTTAAAATAAGGAGTGATATAAAAAGGGCAAGACAGGCAATGCGAAGATCTGAAGGAAGTGAATGCTATGCAGTCGTGCTACAGCGCAAAATTCCCCTAGCGAAATGGTAACATTGATACTTGATAACTTTAATGAAAATTAGCAACAAACCATTTGACTAACAGAAATGGAACTCAGTCGAAATTAAAGTAATAATGGTAGAAGTTTTCTTATTTAAAAAAAAAAAAAAATCACGATTTGGATCCTTACTCTGGTTAAATTAAAATTCTGCACGATCCCTGAAGGTTAAAAACAACATTTGTTTATCTTCGCCATCAGAGTTAAAATGCAAAGCAAAAGACCGTTGCCATTAAGTAAGTTAATTAAAACGTTTTGAGAAAAGAAAATGCACAATAATTAAAATTACACGCTAAAAGCGATGCGGCTACAGTTTCGGACGAGTTCAACTGGAACAACAAAGTATGGATTTTTCTTCCACATGGCCTCAAAACTATTTTCAAAATGGCGTACAAATGTTGAAATCACGATTGAAATGAAACATATAAATAATTGTAATTTTCTGTATCACAACAGACTTTTTTAAGAAGTTTTATTTTTAATGCAAATAACAGCGTATTAACACATTATGCATTTGTTACAGATGTTGTGTAAGTGCACGAAGAACGGCCCAGTTGAATAACGAAGAAAGAACGTAACAAGCAAATGTAAAGAGGAAACAGCAAGAGGAGAAAAGAAAAGAGACCATTTACTTCCATGTGGAGCACCGATGAGAGGTATTTTCAGGATCGAAATGCTCTAGAAAGCAATGATAAGTGAGAAGAACCACACTCACGTGACAGACTGGGAATTACAGACTATAGTTCAGAATACGTTCAGAATTAGATTTCGGATTTAATAAAATTTAAATAAACGAACGTACTAGGAAAATAAATAACATATTGAACGTGAAAGACATACAAATGTAACAAATATTCAAAAATGAGTCGAAGAAATGCAAGCAATGTGTTAGATGAACAAGTTTTGATCACCTAGTAAATGTGCCTAATGATGATTGACCATCTAATAATACCTAAGATCATTTAATAAGTATGCCTATGGGCTAATAAGAATATCTTCGAGTAGAATCTCATATTTCAGAACAGACGAATAGTTCGCGTCAATTAGCTAGAGACCTTAGAGAAGTTATCTTTGCACTTACGAAGACGCCAGCACCGTGTAATTTTGTTTCGCATATACATCTGTATATCTATGATTTAAGACGAAAAACTGTACAGCTTAACAGCTCGGGAGGCATACCAGATAACCGGCCTTAGTATTGTTGTGTCTGGGTCTTTTTAACCTGAAATCTAAATTCACGACCTAATAAAGGATTATATTACCGACAGTCATATTAGCAATTTCTGATGATCTGTTTCTAGTGGAGGTTCCAACTTAGATTCTGACTAAAGGCATCTCCTAGGTATTTTGCACTCATCAATTTCTGGATTTCTTCCCTGAAAAGCTGTAACTTCTGAGTACTTGTTTAGACTCGTGACGATGCACACTTAATAACTAAAGTTTACCACTCTTTATAAATACTCTCTATTGATGTCTACTTCAGATAGATTTTCATTTGAAGTTTTGGAATGGAATATTCGGAGAATCATATTTTACCTCAAGACTAGTATCATTTTTCATTGAAACTCTATATGAAATAGATGAAATCTGTATGAAATTGGAAAATCTATATGAAATTGGTATTCTTCACTGAAAAGCTCCAGCTTGTCAGTAATAACTTGCTTAGTCTTGTGACGATGCACACTTAATAACTCAAATTTACCGCCCTTTATGAATAAATACTTGGATATGAATGAATTGCCTTTATGAACACTCTCTATTTGTGTCTATTTCATATATTAGATTATCATTTGAAGTTTTGCAGTGGCTATTCGGAGAACTGTATTTAACCTCAAGACTGGTATCATCTGCAAAGCAGGCTAAAAGTTTATTGAGGCACAGTATTCTGGTAGGAGACTGCAAATGACAGCGTACTGGTGGGAAAATTAAAGTAGAAATTCTGTAGCAAAGGTGTATAATATATTCAGAATCTCTTTTTAACTCCGCTATGGCAGTGTTATTCAAAATTAGGCATTGTGTCCCTAAAACACTATTTCACGACTCTAATCAGAAGGTTAACTATTTGTTATATACCATCAATTAAGGTTTTTTTAGGATTTTTATCCACTTTGGGTCCCTACTATGATGGGATCGCGACCTACAGCTTGAATATCACTGGGCTATGCTGTAAAGCAGGGCGAGAAAGTTATCAAGTAAAGCGCACTTTTTCAGTCGATTCCTAGCTACCCATTATGTTATTAGATTATTATTTTATACTTTTCTGGGAGCACATATTGATCGCGACATTGCCTGTAATTAGAAAATAATTCGTGCACATGAAAAGATTACATACACTAAGTATAAATACTGTAGAGTATTCAAAGCATTTTTAAAAAATCAAATTTGTTTTTAAATGTAACTTTCGTTACGTTGATAAGCAATGGAGTATTTCCGCCACATCGATTCGCAGCAATTTCGCTTATTATTCCGGATGATTCTTATTATTTTGGGCTTACCAGGTGATCAAGAGAGCAGCGAAGTCCATATTTCGGGATTGTTATGAATTTAAACACGATGCTAATAATAATCTGTCCAAATATCTCTTCTCTAGTTCGCTCTTCTTACAATACTGCTTAAGACAGCTAAAGGGCGAAAATAAAAAATGGCTAAGAAATCTCTTGTCATTCCCCTTTAGTGTACCTCTGAAAACACAGTAATGAGTTATACAGGTTTGAAAACTATATGTTACTCACTCATCTGTTTCGACTTAAAGGTCATTTAATTGAAATTCAGCTTCTGTTCACGGAATCTGGGAATGGAGGTAATTTTTAAAATTAAAAATCTGTGAACAGTTAATATGATGCACTGCTGAAATGAGATTCTGAACTGCAATAAACTCCTGATTAATTGGAGTAATACCGAAAAAGCATCCACAGTTAATCCCCGAGAAGTCATGGAAAGATAGTAACGAGGAATAAACTCTATTATAATTAACAGAGAAACACTATTATCAATTTACCTATATTTTCATGCAGTATAATCTAAAGAATACGGCCATTTGGTTATCAGCATTTAAAAGAAGAACGTGTATAGATCGATAGCAGTCTATAGGAAACAAAAGATAAATAGGTATACATTTAATTCATTTTTTGTGATTTAGAAATCTATTTTTAATTGATGTTTTAACAATTTTTATATGTTTCCGATAATGTACGATTAAATTACGTACTGTTGTGGTCAAAAACACTTCATAAATATCGTGACATTATCAGCTAACATCGCTACAACAGCAACACGGTTGCGCATTTTCTTCTCCTTTTTGTATTTTCCACAGAAATTTTGGTTTATTCTTAAGGTTTGTGATAATAATGTTTCTATTGTTCTGCAATAAACAAACTTAACATTTTTTTAGACAAGGCCGGCTTAATCTGCGACTCTTTAAAATACGCTTTCAATTAATTGGAGTTGACTGCACATAAAATCTATAATCATAGTAACAAATCGAAATTTTCTTACAATTCTTCATTTCTAGTACTCTTTATATATATATATATATATATATAAATTCCATCGCCTAGAATTACGGTTCAAGGAATATACCGTTGCTTCAAAACAAGACTATGCGTCTCTCCAACTCACAGCAGTAAATTTTCGTAAGTTCCAACTAAGTAAGAAATGGACGCACGAGTGAATTCTGTTATTCTTAATAATAACTACATTGACGGTAGAAGAGATATGGTAAATAAGAAACGAATATATAAAGAATACTAATTGTCAAATTGTTTACAATTCACTTCATTCAAGCATGTCATATGATAAAGCATTTTCAAGTGATATTCTGGTGCCTGTGCTAAAATGTGGCATTATTTTTCAACCAATCATTATGAAGACAAAAGAAAAATGATACTTAAAAAGGGAACGTGACTTGTGTAGATAATATTTTACGTCCTAGATAATGTTGTTTTGAAAGCCTTAATCAATCGATTAATAAGACTGCGAGCAATGTATATGTAGGTAAAATTAACAAACTAAAATGTTAAGTTTATTGTCAAGTAACGTAAATATTATAAAATGATATGAATGGAACTACCAGTAAGTTTACAAGAGCTACAATTAGAGGAAGGGATAAAAAGTACATGGAAATATTTATTATTCAGAATTTTGTTAAAAGGTTTTAAAGCATATTTTTATTTAAAAAGAGATGGTTAGAAAATTCTTCTATTTGTTTGGATTTTTACAAATTTTAACAGAACCAAAGACGTGTGCTTTAGATACATTCCTAAAATAAGGTTTTACAGTTCGGTCAGCCCAAGCCTAGGTATGTCGCGAGGCAGGGGTCTGTATTACTCATAAGGAAAGAAAAGGACGATCGTAAAAAATTGCCTTTAATTTTAATTTTTTATTATTCCATTTAACATTAAACAATTATTAATAATATAGTTTTTTTAGTACCGTAATTAAATGTATAACAAGCATAATTGCAGATACATGTATTGCAATACATGAAAAAATTAAGTTAAAGCTCCTTTTCTATATTGCAGTTAAATAATCTGTTGGATATTTTAAAAACAAATACGATTACTAAAGTGTTTAATAACAGCAAATCCTTTCAGACAAGATAACTTTAAAAATACTGGTAAACTTGTTAATCTAGTGAATTTAAAATAACAGCAAAACGAGTTCTAGAAAATCATATCCTGCCATACAGAAATAAAAATCATTTAGAAAACTGTTTTCCAAATGTATTTATTGCTCACAATTTTTTTTCCCATCATCCAGTGTCGGTGGCAAAAGGTACACTCTGCAAAGGCGCAGTAACGACTTACTTGTCTAGTAATAACAAGAGTACAGCATGAAACAACATTTACTGCACTCGGTATTGATTGAAGCAACAGCCTTCATAGAAAATATTTAAAAATATGCATTAATATTTTGCATAATAAAATAGAAGCTGTTAAAAAAAAGAAAAAAAAGGGGGCAAGAAAGAAAGAAAATATGTATATTTAAATTTACAGCTATTTTTCCCAAGTAATTAAAAATTTGTTTTGAAGTTGATAACAGTTATCATGACATAACTGACAAACCGGTCGCGGACACTTAGCCGACGGGACACTTTTCCGACACCAGTTAGCCGACAGGACATTTAGCCGACACGGACACTTAGCCAACATGGACACTTAGCCGACAGGACATTTAGCCGACACGGACAGTTAGCCGACAAGACATTTAGCCGACAAGGTCTAAGACTGTCATGTGTAGTTTCTAGAGGATTAGATTTTCAGCTATACAGTGGTATACAACGTTAGTTTGAAATTTACTTTTGAAAATCATTTTTGAGAATCTAAAAGGACCCTTTGTAGTCCGAGGACCATAGATTGAGAAACGAACAACGAAAGTATTGGAAAAGAAATGACATCACTATTTGGTGGAGCTAAAAAGATGATATAAATAACGTATGTGATTGGCTATTTCATTTGAATGTTAAACTGGAGCCAGCTTTTATTGTTATTATAAACAAATACTTTATAAAATGTGTTAGGTGTGCTATATTGTTACATCTAGTCTGAATATTCATAAATGAACATGAGGCTGGTTTAACCCTTAAGCAATATATGCACGTTCTTAGGGAATCAAGGAAAGGGGTTATCATAAATGCCCTTAGGTACTCAGGAAAACGGCCACCAACAATTTTTCCATTACCATGCAGCTAAACCAAAACCGAGAAAGAGAAATAATAAAAAAGTAAAAAAAAAATAATAAATACATAAAATTTATGAAAAATGAAACGAAAATTTATAAATTTTAACAGATATTGAGAAAAATTACATTATATAAGAAAAACATTTATATAACATTTTATATTGAAAATTATACATCACTTTCAAAA
>KK116681.1:249954-264375 GCA_000611955.2 Stegodyphus mimosarum | reverse complement strand
AAAAGAGAAATTCTATGTATATTTTTACAATGTACTAAAATATGCAGCATCGAATTCCGGTAAATCATATTCAAAAGGCTCCCACGAGACCTCAACACGATCCAAATCATTTAGTACGCGCGGGTTATAAAATAAGAGTGGAGTTGCATATCAGCAACGTTTTCGGTATATGAAGAGTGAAAAATGTAGTTTTTGCGAGAATGTATTCAGTTCTAAATAAAACAAAACCTTAAAGAATATTTTACTTCTAAATTAAACATTATGCAAGAGTTTACTGTTAAAAAACATTAACCTCAGTAAGTATTTTAAGCGAGATACGTGGTCAATAAAATGTTACAGAATCGCGCTTTTAATTTCCTACAAATTTGAAAGCATTAGGAAGAGCCAGATTGGAAAATTAATATCATTAACTAAACAAGAAAAATTATTAATGCTGTGGAAGTCTTCAAAGAAACCCAGTTGATTAAATGAAGAAGCTTTATGAACAATTTTTGCAGATCCCATATTAAAATGTAACTAAGTGACCGTCGTGACGTAAGTGACAAATTCTTTTTTCCTTTCGAAAATTAAATCATATTCCTTGAAGAGATATTTCAACGCTTTTTCAATTTGCCCAATATACACCAAACAACACCATACATATCAAACAATGCTAAATTACACAAGAATTAAAAAGCACATTTGAGATTTTTAAGAATCGGAAAATGAATTTTACTGATAGGTGAAAATACAAATAACTTAAATATTGAACTTATGGTGAAGTCGAGAAATTTTGCAACTGATAGTAAGTTTAAATAATTATTGGGTACGTGTCAGCTAAACGTCACTGTCGGCTTAGTGTCCTGTTGACTAAATGTCTTGACAGGTAAGTGTCCCGTAGCTAAATGTCCTGACGGCTAACTCTTTGTGTCAGCTAAATGTCCTGTCAACTAAGTGTCCTTCTCGCCTAAATATCCTGTCGGCTAACTGTCCGTATAGGCTAAATGTCCTGTCGGCTAAATGTCCGTGTCGGCTAAATATCCTGTCAGCTAAATGTCCTTGTCGGCTAACTGTCTGTGTCGCCTAAATGACCTATCGGCTAAGTGTCCGTGTCGGCTAAATGTCCTGTCGACTAAGTGTCTGTGTCGGCTAAATGTCCTGTCGGCTAACTGGTGTCGGTTAAGTGTCACGGACCCCTGACAAACCTATGTGATAGTTTTGTTATTTAGGAGATTTTTAATCTGAAAGATCATAAAGAAGTGTTAAAATAACTTCGATATCATTACTATTGTACAGCTTACTTTTTTTCTTTGAAAACTTAATTATTAATACGGAAGCTATGAAAATACAAGTTTGAATGTTAAAATACAGTTTTAAAAGTACAGCATCAAGGAACAGTGTCTGAAATTACTCGACACAAGATTCTTCACATTTATGCTTATCTTTCTTAAGTGGCAATTCGCAGGAGGGGAGGGAAGAAGTTATGATCCAACAAAAAAAGAAATAAAACTGAATGTGAGATAGACATCAGAATACAACTGTTTGGCAAGCAATAAGTTGACAAAATTTATTCTATAAACTTGATAGGGCTTGACAACATACGACCCGAGAGTCACCGAGTGACCCATTTCATAATTTCAAGTGACCCATTTGAATTCCGGAAATACAACATGTAAAAATAAATTATAGAACATAAATGTGAAACGAACACTTGAAGACTACTTAAAAATATAAACTAAAAATAAATGATAACAATAACATTTTTGTGCGCTTACAAAGTTGCAGTAACGAACATGAAGTTTCATTTTGTAACATAATTCCAAGGAGAAATCGATAAGTTTGGCAACTCCGATCCATAATTTCCTGACAGACATCAGGCAACACTGGTATCGTTCGTTCTCTGAGTTCACTCTCAGTTGTAGCACTTGTTCAGTAGCGCAAGAATAGTGATGTAATTATAGTTACGCAGTGATGATTAATAATCATAATATATTATTATTATAAATAATTGTCTTTATTTAAAACAAATTATTACAATGGACAAACAAACAAAAAAGGAAAAAAGAAATTATTTCAATATGTGTGGGAAGAAAATTATTAATGTATCGGAAATGGTGAGAAGCTGATAAGCACAGGTATAATTACCGCCTGAACTTATAATATTGAACGACACTTTTCTTCAAAACATAAAAAGTGAAATGCCAAATGAAGAAAAGTCTGAATATATTACAAAATGTGTATTAAATTTTGAAAAACAAACAAAAGCGTTGTTACTAGCCACAATCACGCTAAATCTACTAGTTTTGTTGCTCTCTTAGCACTGGTATCAGTGTAGCTCTCTTAGCTATGACAATCTAAAGACGGCAACTTTTGAAAAATGTTTCATTTTCATAATGTTCCGAACACTTATAACTTCCCAGATAAAAAACAAATAATTAAGAAAATAAAGAAATGCCGTTGTCAGCTAAAACGGTTTAGTCGCTATAAAGAAAAGCGGAAAATACTACTGAACAGTTAAAGAATTATTTGTTATTTAGTAACGCAATTAGCATTGCACACGATGCACGACGACACTGATGTCTACAGAATGGGTAGTTCTGCAACTGTTTATTAAAAACGTCAAAGAAGAACTCTGTGGTCTTGCCTCTTTGAATGACGCGACTAAACATACTGACATTTTTCGTTAGTAACTTTGATAGAGATTTACCTTATTCAGATTTGATTTTATGTTCGGAAATACGATGTTAAGTCGAGGCAAAGTTCTTAACAGATCTGTAGAGTGTGTCGTTGAGACGTAAATATTTCTTTGCGAAATCTGTGAACATGATCTGGGACTTAGTGATAAAGAATGGTTTTTAAGACTTTCGTTCTTAACAGACATAGTGAACCATTATAATGAGTTCAACCTACAACTCCAAGGAAATAACAACATGATTCTGAAAATGTACGAGGAATGGAAGTTTTCTTTTTCCCTCGTAATTAATATTACCTGAAACGGACATAAAAAAGAATTTGATTTCTTTCCCTTATTAAAACGGCAACACGAAAAAATATCGATGACAGCAATTTTAATATGTTCGAAAGTCTAATTTTGTGCATGAATAGGACAATTTAAAGTCAAATTCTAGTTCTTAAGAAGCACGGCGAAATATTTATTTTTACAATAACGGTAGAAAAGAAAAAAAAAAAAGGAAAATAGTTTATAAAAAAGGAAAAAATTTTCAGAACTGTAGTATTTTCAATATCTTAAAGTTGACAATTTTAACGACTAATTATACTCCAGACTTTACTAAACTGAAGTCACACATTCAGCATCAGGGAAGCTATTGATATCGAAGAGAAAAATAAAATTCATTCAGTTAAAAATGTTTATTTTTATTATAATTTTTAAATTTAAAGCATGTTGTAATTGTTTTCTCAATAAAATGTTTCTTACCATTCAATAAAAAAGGCTATTTTAAAATGAAAATACAGCTGACCCAAAACATCAACTTAATACATATATTTCTGATGATTTTGATCCGCAGCCAATGAATGCTGCCGGCGCCTGAGATAGATAAAACATAATTTAGCAAAATACACTACAAAAGCTACTTAACATATTGCTGAAAATGTGACAAAAGGGAAAAACATGTTTATTTGTGTTGTTGTTTTTTCTTTATTTGACAAAACTTTAACTATTATTTTTCTAGTATTAAATATTTTGTATTTAAGAAGCAAATGAATACTTTAATTCCTTTTCCTTAAATTCAAAGCTTTAAATATTCCACTTCACAAATTCTCAATAAAAATGACTTCCAACAGGTTATTAAAACCATATAAAACACAGTAAAATTATTTTAAATAGAAATTACCCCAAACTGGGAGAAGATACATACATTACATACATGTAAAATAATTGTAAACATTGTTATGCCAACTGCAAATATTTAATAGTATCGTTCGAAGCAAATATATTATTATATGCTTAGAATATACACTAACACACATATTTGGGCAGACACGTCATTTTTTTTATTTATTTATTTTTTTAAATCTTAGGTGGGCACCACTTGGCTTCCTTGTAAATTATACGCATTTTTCATTTAACTAAATTAATTGGTTAACTAAGTAAACTTAAACTTATTTCCTGGAATTTTATTAGAGATATATTTCTCATTTTGCTAGGCAAAAATATATAAAAACTCAAAACGAATTCATTAAAAACTGTAAAATCCAGAAAGACCTAAAACACCAAATACTGGTTAAAAAAAATTACATTTAAAATTAGAGTTTCTACAGGAAAACAAGCAATTCGGCCTATGGGCAGGAAGACAAAATTTTCAGTGCACAAAGCTGAAAGTTAACGTTTGGCTCCACTGGGCAAAAAGACATTTTAGTTAGTGCACCAAATGACTCAATTCTTTATTCTACTAAGAGTTTCAAATTTAAACAAATGGAGGCCTCGTTAGGCCTAACACCACTTAAAAGTTTTAAATCTTGATAATTCTACAACTATTGCATGCAGATTAACCAAATTCATAAAAACTTTAACCAGAACATAAGAATAGTATAACTAGTTTTTAAGCAAAAAATGCACAATTTACCAACATATAAAAAAAACTGAGCTGACCAAGCCGAGTAACAAGATACATATGCTGAAAAAAAAATATATACATATATATATAATTTTTCTGACCCAAAAATTATATATATTAAAATCTGAAAAATTTCCGATTTTTTTTATGTATTTTATATATATATATATCGGAAATTTTTCAGAATTTACGGGCTTTTTATTCATTTACACACACATACACGTTTCGAAAGCATTTAGGCTAAAAATATTTAAAAGCAGCAGATCTTCAGAATTTCCGATAGACAGTCTCGCGCCCTAGACATTTTTTTTTTCTCCCTCTGTACGGTGTTGCTACTGCTCGCTTTGAAATCGTTGAGTTTTTTAATCAAAAATGCGTTAAAGTTTTACAATAAAACAAATTCGAAATTCCACATTCGGGCATCCAGGTGCCCATGGAAAATTACAGGGGCATATCATTTTTCAAACTGTTACTACCAAATATTATCGCCCTGTGTTATTTTTAGAGAAATTATATAATGAAGAATCTACAGTAATGTATATGTGCTCCTCATACTATAAAAAAAACGATGCCATAAAATTTTGGTATTATTTATTTCATATTTTGCTAAACTTTAATGAATTTTTGGTTAACAAACTTAACGACCTAAAAGAAAGTAGTGACAACACTGTTCGAAATAAAAGATTTTTATCTATAGCATGCGAGACTGTTGCCATTCGAAAAAATGGAAGATGTTTATCTTTTAATTTTAATTAACAAAGTCAGCTCTATGAAAGCAATGTGTTTCTACAGCCGGAAATAAAATACTTTTATCTTTCACACAACAGCATGTTGTCATTCAGTAAAAGCCTACGATGCTTTCAAATTTAAATATGGAAAATGTAACTGAACTGTGTAATAAACTAAGCAATTTAAAAGCAATAAACACATTCCTTATGAATATTTTTTCTACTTTTTAATATGATTGATTTCAATAAACATGTATTAAAATCATGAGATTCTAATTAGAAATATTCAACATTTTTATGAAATCACAATAGCTAGACTCATTATGAACTTTTTAAGTGACAACAATTTTAGACGGTTGACTGTGTGAGCAGCTAGGTTTTAAATAAATAATAATAGTGAATATAAAAATATGTATGGCAATCTCTAACACTCTATTAGGTATTCCAAGGTATGCTGGTCTTAAATATTTTGCTGTTGAATTTTATGTGGCGCAAGAGCAAAGAACGGGATATTTTATAAACAAAATTACAGCATAAAAAAATTAATAAAAGAAAGACAAAAAAATGTTTATTACCAATTTTACTAAGAAAACCGAATATTGATATGATAAACTGAGAAAAAGACTGAAAAAAATACTAAAATGTATGCCAACACTAAACTTTGTATCGTGAATTCTAAATATAAGCTACTATGAAGCTTTTAGAAATTTTATGATTTTCATGTTGAACTATATGTGGCCTTAGTGCAAAGAAAAGGAGTCTGAAAAATAAAACTAAAAAAGAGGGGAAAAAATGGATTAGCAGAAGGGAGTGCAAGGGCAGAATTGGTAAACTGTGCACTTAAAGAGAGCATAAAAATAATTAACAGACCCTTTTGGTGGACCATTAAAGTCTAAAACCTTTCAGATTTCCTTTTTTCCTTTCTTTTTTTATATTTTTATTATAAATATTAGAATTTTCTGTTCATAATACTAAGAGTAGCATTTAAATAATATATGCAGAAATCCAAATATTTTGATGGAAAGCAGACTTACAGGAATTATTTTGGCATGTTACCCTTAATTGCAAAAAGTGCTCCAAAGTCACAAGCTCACAGGAACTTCATTCTCCAGGCACTGAGAGCAAAGAGATTAAATAACCATCAGGTTCAGTTTTCTTGACAAATGCATTAAGTCCAAAGGGTTTGACGATTCCAAACCAATAAATTTTAAAAAATTAAAAACAGAAATATATAGATGCAAAGCAGAGGTGAACATAAAAATTCTACTTGATGAAAGTGATGCAAACAATGTGTTTTAAAGAACCTGATGACATTTTCCAGTGAGAAATATGCACACCCTTTATGATGTAGAAAATGTATTTGCCCTATTATAGGCAGAATGATACACTTTTCTACACTGAATAAAAGATAGAGCAACATAAATGCATTGCTATCAGTAAATGAAATAATATTCTGTTATAACAAAATATGTATAAAAGCAATATTTTATTACATCATGGATAGGAAAACTTTTATAGGTATTCTGATAAACAATGAATTAGCGAAAAAAAACAAGCCTCAGAAGAAATGAAAAAACATAGCTTTATTAGTAAACATAGTTTTATTAGTAGATTTATGAGGTGCATAATAAGTTGCTATAGCAGTTTTTCATAGAACTGTCATTGGTTAATTCCCATTTCTGTTGTAATAATGAAATAAAATGAAAATAATAAAAAAATGTCATAATCATGAAACATTTCACACTTTCTGTGGGGAGTAAGTTGGTCCAGATCATATACATATCATAATCGTAGTTGCCATGGTATGACAAAAAGATAATATATTCAACTCTGGCAGCCTCACATTGATGATGATTTCTGATTTCACTGTAACTTTCTTCCTCGGGAAAATTTCCAGTTGTACTTTAATGCACAAGCATTAATTCATGTACATTAATGCACATGAATTTATTGAAAACGCATTTTTTACTTCTACAGAAAAAATATTATTTGCTAGCCATGTAAAATAAACATTGGTTTCTCCCTAAAGACAGCAATATTAAAGTTCCACATAAATATCCTCTCCATGATGTTTTAACACAGTAAAATTAAATTACCCCAAATAAAATGATATTAATAATATAATATTAATTATAATATGATAATTTAAAATAACATTATGATAATGTTATTTTAAATTTTGTCACTAAATAAGTAAAACTGGTGTGAAAACATTTATTCAAACAGAACTCAATACTACAAGACAGAAGTTATTAGACAAAGAAATATATTAAGTCAAATTTCAGTTTTTACAATGGTAATCTAAGGCAGTAACTGATTTCTTACTAGTATTATAAATGTATTATAAATTAATCTGCTACACAGGCACACAGATAGGCTAATTGCTTTAGAGTTCTATTCCAATGATGAAACTACATATTAATTACTAAATACATTTTTTAAAAGATTCTTTATAGTGCTAGTGGATAACACTAGATAATCACTTATGTGTATAAAAAGTGAATAATATACTCCACAAAACAAATGAAGGTGTTGTTCAACTCAAACTGTTATCAATTACTATTTATTTCTATACATAAGCCAAGAATGTTTAGCTACTGTTTTGCTACTAAAGGTATAAGAGGCAATTTATATATGAGTTCAAAATGATTTGCAAATAATCCAATCATTTGGAAATTTAAGATAATTCAATCAATCTTTAAATATTACATAATAATGCAAAAGTGCATTACAAAGCTTCTGCAATGGAGAACTACTTCACAGTACTCAGATTCCTATTCAAAATTTGTCGTACTTCAATCCTTAAAATACTGCTTAGAAAGCCACAAGAAAAAGCAAAGCCAATGAGACTTTTCTAATTTTAGTATTACAAAGTTTAAAAATATTTAAAAAAAACTGTTTAATTTTCATGTTAATCTAGTGTGCATTCTTCTGACTTCCCCACATTCAAATATTTTAGTTGTGTGCTCTGTTCAAGCTTTATTTCAGTAATCTTCTGAGCAGCATGATCACTTTTATAAGACCACGAGATTTGCTATAACTTCTTATACATTACTTTGTCATTTAAAATATTTTGTTTTCTAATTTTTTGTGACCTAAATACCATCCTAATAAATGGAAGATTATGAAAACGGGAGAAAAAAAAGGCATGAAAATATAGTTAACAAATACACTTTAAACACAGCTCTTCATAAGCACATCCATAAAGTTGTGCTGCAAAGAAGTTTAAATACTGATACTAGATATATCACATTATGTAGACCCGTAAACCACAACAGCCTGTATATCACTCATTAGAACACCATCAAACAAATTTCAAGAGTTAAATATACTTAAAAAAATTACACCTATAATACAAAAGACTGTAAAGGAACTTTAATAGTTGTGTATTAGCCAACATATCACCAAAGTACCATCCCTGACTCTGATTCTTCTGAGCATTCAAAACTGCAGAAACTATTCCAGATTTGCCTAGAAATAAATTATTAGTTATTTTTAAGTTAGGAAAAAGTAGGGCTTCCGCTTTATTTCAATATCAACTTCAGATCGATTACTGCAAACAACCAGAAGTGTTCAGAACTGTAGAAAGGGGGGGATGAATTACAAAACTGGAGGCCTGGATAAAAACCTCTTTAGGTCTGCCCTCTCTCATTTTTTCTTCAATGCAACAATTATAACTGATACCAGTTACATAAGAATTTTATGAAAAAACATAATAATTCAATATTTTTCCATTTCAAGTTATTTAACACATTTCGTTCTACCAGAGCTAAAATATCTTTGCCTTGTACGAGCAGCTCAATTCCACATTTTTTTTTTTAAATTAAATGTTACAGTACATTAGAAGCATTGGCGAAGAGTAGACTTTTTTGTGCTCGCATGGCATCCAAATATATTTCATGAGATTTTGCGATTGTGGTAATAACTAATATTTTGCCTGTACATCAAATATCTTAAGCTTTGCTACGATCAGTATCTAGATCTTCGAGATCAAAACATCGTATTTCTTCAATAAATGAAAAAATACAAGACAGTAACAACAGTCAAAGTTTGTAAGAATATTGTCTTTGTACAAAACATGAAAAGGGAAGAAAATAAACAACTTATGAATGCAAATACTGTGGAGATAAACCAGAACTATGGGCAGAATGTTTTTTTTTTTCTCTCAGATTTTTTTCGTGACCCCAGGACCCCATAATATTAACGAAAATTTTGTGGGACCCCATAAGCATTACACAAATTCAACACATACGTGAGTGAAACTGCCAATTTTTTCACTTGTACTGTAATATACTATTGCAGTTTTAGGTCATTAACTTTAATTTCTAATTTTAAGACATAGGACAATGTGAAAATTTTAAATAAGTAACAGACGAAATGACAACGTCACGTGCAAAGCAAGTAAAAGGAGTGTTTATATTATAAAAAGAATGTGTCGAAACATTTTCGTTTTTTCTTTGTCTGTATTGTCTTTTCTTTATCTATTTTCAGATACATTGCGTAAAAATATTTGGTAATTGTAAAATTATTATAATATAAGTTAAAGAAATATCAAAACTGCTAAAATTTTTCGAGACCCCTTGCTGAAGGTTCCGTAACCCCCATGGGGGCCACGACCCGCAGTTTAAGAAACTCTGAGTTAGACAAACTCTTCTGATCACATGATTTTGTGATCCAAAAGGCTTCCATCAATTATTACCAATATTCCGTCTCCCTACTTGAAATGGATTCAAATGGAGTAGACAGATCCCAGCAACAGAAAATTATCAAACATCATTATCAATGGATCTTACTTTTTTTCTCTTTTTCTTTTCTTTCTTTTTTTTTTTTTGTAACATTTTAACATTAGAATATTACATTTAATATTAGAAATTAGATTTAACATTTTAACATTAGATTGATTGTACTAAAATTCATGAAAAAGTGTTACTGTAAAAAGAAATTTCCACATTGCCCCCCCTCAAAAGATTAATCACTGGCAATGTTCACTCATATCAGAGGTGGAATAAACATGTAAAAAAAAAAACTTTTGTATGTTCTACTCTTACGGTTTTGATTTATTATGTGCTGTATAAAATATAAGCTTACATAATATTTTAAACCAAGACCTTGCTTCTTCTGAAAGTTAAGTTATATTAATTGACAAAAAGACATATGTTAAAGTTAAAGAAAAGTTAAAGACAAAGCACACATGAGCTACGTGTCTAGAACCGGAAAAAGAGGAAAAAACAGAAAAGAAACTGAGGGGGGGGGGAGATAACCTTCCGAATATTTTAAAGTGTTTCTGCTGCTACTTTTATAAAACCTGGGGTTGTAAAAATACATAAAATTTAACATATTTTAAATACTAAGCCGGGATTTGGTTGCTTACACAAAGTGCTAGCCTATGGCAAGTGCCTAGTTGCCCCATGTTCTTAAGATATTCCCCCCCCATCAGGCCCTGACAGGATAAATATCTCAGGTTTCACAATAATTTTTCATTATCCATGAATGTGAGACTTTTTTTTTGTTTTCCTTTTATGAAATAATAAATATAATGAAAATTTCCTATTATAATCATCCATAGTTCCAGACCATTTGGGCCTTATATAACAGTGGTTGCCTTAAAGAACATGATCATCAGGGATGTTCAGTAAGATAACCTTAATTTAATTACATTCTCAGAAGTACTGTTGTGTTTCAGAGATAGTCTTCTTACAATGCTTGTCTCATGAAAGGTTACACTATAGTTTTAATTTACCAATTCCCCCCCCCGGAATCATCAACTTTAAAAAGGAACTAAAATGAATACTTAGTGAATAATTCCCCGGTATTTCTGTACAATGATAAAAATAAAAACGATACCTGCATAATACTCACAAAATCAAATTAAAAATCAGCTTAAGCACCTTTTCAAACAGAATTACTAACTGGCAAAGTGATTAATTTACATTAAAAAACATAAATGTATAATAATCTTTAGCATGTTTAGCAAGCTAGCTTTAAATGTTGAGTAAGCTAGCTTTAAATGTTCAGTAAGCTAGCTAATAAATGCACAAAATCAAAAAGGTAATTTAGAGCAATAAACAATAGAGAAAAATAAAAAATTCTTGGAATTACAGATTTGATACACGTTTGAAAATAATTTTATCAATTTTTTTTCTATTTTCTTATTCTTGCCTTTAAACTACTGATGGATAACGTTTTTCTTTATGATTTTAAATTAATAACAGTAAATAATAAATAATAAATAATAATCTGAACCTCCTCAAAACCAACCAAGCACACAAAATTTTAGAATATTTTGGTCTTCTGTTAAGGTGGTTATCTTAGAGAAATGATGTTCAATATTTATGTTTATTTATTATAACAGAAATTCAGGTCACTTTCTGAAGCCATTGTCCATAAATTTTATCTTTATTTATTAGCTTCTTTAAATACAATAATGTATGCTGATTTAAACTAAATTTAAAGGCTAACATTAATAATAAAAATTTTAGTTAATTTAAAGAAAACTACTTTTATACATAAAAAAATCAAATTTAACATGTAACATCCTGTTTTAAATGTATGATTGGCAGGGAATTTCAGCCAAAGAAACATTTGCTAAATATTTTTGTAGTATCTACAAGAACCTGTTCTGAAATTTTAGAGCTTCTGAGAAAAAAGAGAGAGAAAGGGGAGGGGGGGAAAAAAGATAAAAATGCAGCTGTTTAAATTTAATCATCAAGATAACCTCATGAAGTTTCCTGTAGGATTAATACTTGACTGATGTTAAAGACAATAAGAAAATTTTCCGCTATTAACAAAACATATTTTATACAGAATTTACATCTCAGCACCTTACCAAAATATCTACTTTTTCCTTTTTGCTGCTTTCATTTCCACGACTATTTTTAATAACTCTCTTTGCTAAATAGCAGAGATGTACACAGAATCATGTGCAGATGTTATAGCTTGATTTTTTTTCCAAATAAATAAAGCTATCTGAACACATTTTTCTTTTTAAGAAAAAATTTTGCAGCTTTTTGATTTTGGCATAGTAATAATTGTTTTTTTTTTTTTTTTTTTTTTTCCCCCTCGAGGTAAGATTTATAATTTTGAGCAAATGATTTTAATTCGCAATTTAATCTATACATTTGATTATCAATCTCAAAAAGAACAGAACATTATTCCTAACAATAGATAAAACTAAGCTACCATTTCACTTTTACAGTGCTCATTTAATACTACAGAATACTGCTTCCTTTTAACTATTGCAAGGATCAGGAAAAGCATTTGTTAAGAATGAAACAAAGCTCTAAATACTACACATGCTTAACTGTTTAAATTTCATAAATATAATAAAATTTATGAAATAAACTAAAATAGCATAAATATTACTAACTAAAATTAAATAATGCAAATAACTGTTTGAATACCATAGAGTATTTCAGCAATATGAATAATATTTATATGTTTTTTATTATGAATATGGCAAAGCATAACAGTGGCTATTTCCTAAAGGGATGAGAGTTTTCATGAAGGATTTTGAAAACAAATCAGGTTCACACTGTTATGGTAGACATAAAATGTGTTTATGTTAGACAGAAGGAAATAAACAAACTGTAAAAACATCTATGGATCAGCCCATTCACCAGGATTTGAACCAATGTTCAGTAGTTTTATTCACTTAGCAACTAATAAGCTAATATTCATATGAATTTTAAATGTATCAGCATTGTACAGATAGGAAACAAAAATTAGTTTGTAACACTGGTTTAAAGCTTCTATTGTGCCACTAGAGTCATAGCATTCAGGATTTAAGTGCTATTTATTGCACTACTTTAGCTATATTTGATGGGTATGTATGTCCCTATTTTATCCTAACTCACAAATTACTTTCATTTAAGTATGCTTAAAGAATTAAACTTACCTAAAAAGCAACATGAATTAAACTTAGCTTTTTAATATTTCTTTTTTTTTCACTATTATGATAATAATTATTTAAAAAAACCAAACGTGAAATTCGGAAAAAGATTCAGCATGTTGTCCTTCTGCACGTGGTATGATATTCAATATCACTAAGTGTTTCTAATATATTTTTAAAAATATACAGAATCTTTTTAAGATTCCATGAATTTTTGGAGTTAACTTTCAGTGTAATTTTTTTATTAAAGTATTCAAATTAATTTTTAATTAATTTCTTCCTATTGATAATTACAAAATTTCAAAAATGTGACTGAAAACTAAATATTTTAATGACCTGAAATAAAAGTGAAGCTTTTCACAATGCTTAACCTTAAAGGTTCTGATTAATAATTATCCTGAGATTCAGATTAATAATTACACTCAGGAAGGAATTTTAAATATTTGTAAAGGTTTCAATAAATCACTGTACAAAGTTTTATACTTGCACGTGCTATATATATATATTTTTTTTTCAAATTTTTCATTATCATCATTGTAGGCATATTAAAAAAATGACACAATTTTGCACGCTATGTTCTGGAGTTTCTCAATGTATACTAATAATTTCATATATTATAAATAACAAATATCTGGATAATTTCTTCTTCTTAATTTATGTTTAATAAAAGGCTATGTACAAAAATGAAAGCATGTTTTAATATTAAAAATAAGAGCATATTTGATGTCAATCAAATATACCATCATTATTATATAATTAATGATTAAATATCAACACCCTGCCTATCTGACAAATTAAACTGAAGGTTTTTTTTAATAAAATGAACATTATGTTAAAGTTATTAAAATGAATACTCTGAAAATGTGGAAACTCTGGTTTACATATTTAAGTATTTTTAAATGTACTTACTACCTTTTAAAATTTTTAAGTTGTGCAACTTTATTTTAAAATTGTATCTAGATTTATCTGGATGAAAACTGTATTATAATATTTAAAAACATATTTTTAACAATGAGAATTGCATGCTTTTTTTAATCTAAAAACCTGAATCTAAAACCTTTATCAACAATGAAATTAAATGTATTTTTTTAAACGTTTTATTACATACACCTAAATACACCAAATACCCACACCACCTACAATAGAATTCTATGTTTACTATCCATACCTAAAATAAAATTTTGGTAAATTTTACTAAAATCTTCCCATTTTACAAATAAAGTTAATAATAAAAATATGATTAGTTCTT
>KK116681.1:236468-249830 GCA_000611955.2 Stegodyphus mimosarum | reverse complement strand
TAAAATAATATTTCTATTATATAATATAGATTATTAGTTTAAATCACTTTATATATACAAAAGTTTAAAAAAAACCTTTTTTCCCTATATAACTGTTTGAAGGTTAATAAAACAAGAAATAAGAATGCAAATTTTTTTTTTTTAAATCAGTCCTAAATGCACTAAGAAAAATAGAAAACAAAATGCTAAATATTAACTGTCTTGTTATTCAAAATAAAAGATCACAAACAGACGTCACAACATACTCAAAAATCAGATGAACTAATCAGCAGTGTTAACTTCAGCGGACTGTAAACAATCATTTTGGAAATTTAAATGGCATTGAAAAATGATATATCAGATAGATGTGCTGTGCTACTAGGGAACAGATCATACAATGTTGATGCAATTTCAATAACGGATTAAAATTTCATTAATATTTATATACCCATGATTTAAATGAACAATTACATTTTAGAAGTAATTCTTGAAGAAAGCACAACACATATAAAATTATTGCTATACTGCTATTTATTATTATTGCTTTTTTTCATTTAATATTACAGTGGAAATAGCCGCATTTTATTTATTTTTATTTTCTACTTTTGTTCTGTCATTTAAACTTTTTTAAATGCCACATTAATTTAAATTGTGCTTTATCTTTTTAATATTTGCATATGTGTATATCTTTTTAATAATTGCATATGTGTTATGTTTTTGAATGTAATAATGTATATGAATGCATATTCAATAATTATTAAATCTATCCTATGTTCACTAAGGAGCCTGCAAAACATTTACACATAAATTTTCAGTGTTTTTTATTATACAAAAATTGAAAACATTTGCACTTACCGCGCCACAGGCAGTTAAGCCTAAAGTACGGCACGCTCCGGAACATCCGAGTACGGCACAAGACCGACGACAGGCCGGGTAAAACATGATCCGAACCACTACGCGGTCGGAAGGGAAAAAAAAGAAAAAAGCAGGTATCCTTTACACACAGCTTGTAAGAACCGCTCAAGAGTAATTGAAAAATGTCTCACTCTCTCGAAGTAGCGGTTCTGTAACTATAACCAGAAGCCCAATTTTCAGGAGTTTGCCGTCGCGCAACCTGTGGAGCTGTCGCATTGAGTACTAAGCCTAACTCGACCGTCGCTTGCGGACGAGAACTGAGTTAAGGTTTTGGGATGTAGAGATGCGAACGACGCTGTTTGGCGCTGCAGTCGAGTGCTCCCCGAATCCCGGAAAAAGCTGTCTCTCCCTTAAGTTCTAAATTCACTTTCACTCTATTATGAGGGGAAAACTTTAATACTGTTTATCACATCCCCTACCACAGAACAACTACTGTATACAGCCTTTTTCTGAATTATAGTAGATGTTATTGTGAATCAGAAACAAATGAAGATTACCTCTTACCTAAATTTCCAACAGTAATAAATCTTAAAATATAATATTATAGTTTTAAGGTTTCCTGTTTCGTTTACCCAAGGTAAAGGATTTGAAACCGTTTTGGATGATATTTTCCCCATCCCTCTGAATAATAAAAAAAGGTCAATGCGTTTTCATTAAAAAAAGGAGGGAAGGGAAAAGGGAAGACGATTTCGTACACACCATTTTTAACAAGTATATTGTCATTTCGCATAAAATTAAGCTTCGAAAATTTTCTTTTTAAACTTTTTATTCTTATCGCCTGCCTGTTTCGTACACATAATTTTAAAGATTATGTTACTACGTAATAAATTTCGCATCAAATAAACTTTAAAAATGGCGATTTAAGTAAGATTAAAAACGCGCACCCCTTATTAGTAAAAACGCATCCCTTAATAGGACAGAAACAGAATAAAAAAAGATGATAAATTATTGCTACTATTATGTTTTACCTATTAAGCTATGTACCTCATGAATCCAATTTGAAAAATGCATGGTGAATATAATGCACACATAATATAAACTTCAACTGACTAATTCTGCCAATGAACATCCTTAAAAATACCTCCCCCCAAAAGACAGATTTTTTACCTCTCTGCTACATCTTTTGCTTTTTGCTACATCTTTCTTGTATCGAGATTTTTTAAGCTGAATTGAACAAAACTAAATAAATAACGAAAACCAACTATTTTTTGTTGTTTTAGTTAGCTTCGCCTTACTTAAAAAACATAGCGAATTTTATTTAATAATTTAATTTCATGCGTAAATTGAAGAAACCTAATATAAGATTCCTTAATTAAAATTCAAAAAAAGGAAAAGTCAGACATTTTCACTAAAAAATTTAATTTTCATTAGCATGTTTTAAATTTCTAAAACACGAATTCAATCCGGTAAAAAACTGAAGATAATTATAATTTTTTATACAATTTTGCAAATGTCATAAATAAATATTTTAAGAAATTTTCAGCAGATGAAGCAAAGAAAACGTTAATTATACAGATTCTTTAATTCAAGGCTTATAAACTTACAGCATTTCACAGTATATAGGGTGTTTATAAAGTCCCGGACCCATTTTGATGTTTAATAACTCATAAAATAATGAAGATATAAACAAACTTATGGCATTTATTGATGGAATAACTTATATATTTTCCTTTTCAGGTTTGAATATTTTTATTTTTGTAAATATCGTCTGCGCGTGTGGTTAATTTCAAATAATTTCATTTTCCAGTCTAAATATCTGTATTTTTCTGTAATGTTCTCCGACGAAGCATCCTATCATCTTTCTGGCATTGTTAATCGCCATAATGTGCGCATATGGGGATCTGAAAACCCCCATGAATACTGTAAGGCACAAAGGGATTCCCCAAAGGTTAATGTGTGGTGTGGACTAGTGCACGACCGAGTCATTGGGCCTTTCTTTTTTACAGAAAAGACGGTCTCATCAGTCGTATACTTAAGACATGTTGGAAAACTTCGTATTTCCACAACTAGAAGAGCTTCAGCCACATGTCTTTTTCCAACAAGATGGTGCACCACCTCGTTGGGGTACCATCGTTCGTAGTTCTTTGAATGACCATTTTACAGGAAGATGGATTGGGCGAGGAGGTCCAATTTCTTGGCCACCCAGATCACCTGATGTAACGCAGCTGGACTTCTTCCTTTGGGGATTTGTAACGTTTACAGGAGGAGAGTGTCGAACATTGATGACCTAAAAGCCAGAATTACAACCGCAGTAGCCTCTGTGGATGCCGACACGCTTACCGGTAGCTGGCGTGAAATTGAATATTGACTTGACATTCTCCGTGCGACGAAGGGCGCACACGTGGAAGTTCATTGACAAGGATCATGAAACTTTTTGAGTCTATCTAACCATTTATGTTATTAATTTTAATCTATCTTTATTATTTTATTAAGTTATTAAACATCAAAATGGGTCCGGGACTTTATAAACACCCTGTATATATTATATATAAAAAAACCTGAAAGTTTTCAGATTTTATATTACGCAGAAACGGGCACCCCCCCCTCCCTTCAGAGACACATACACGTTTCAAGAGCAGTTTGGCTACTGCCACTTTAAGCTGAAAATATTTAAAAACAGCTTATCTTTAGATTTTCTGACAGACGATGTCTCACACGCCGGAGAGAAAAATATTTTATTTTCCACAGTGCTGCCACTGCTCGCTTTCAAATCGTTGAGTTTCTAATCAAAAATTCGTTTAAAGTTCTACCAAATATGAAACAGACAATAAAACAAATTCCAAATTCGGGCTTCCATGTGTGCTCAGATTCGGGTGAAGGACTACGTTATTTAGAATTTGATGGCTCTAAGTACCTCTTTTTTTTCCCAGAATGAGAGAACATACATTTATGCAGATTCTTTATTTTTTAATTTCTTTATATATAATACAAGACGATAATATTTGTTGGCAAGAATTTTAAAAGTGATTCAGGCTTTTATAGTGATCCAACGCAAAATCCCGTTTTGAAATTAACAGCCCTTCTTGGCTAAAAAAAAGGCTACATATATATTTCAGATTTCAACAGCTTATACAATGGCATCGCAACACGCAAGCAAATTAAAAAAGAGAGAGAGAACAACGTAATTGCTGGATAACATTGCGGGATATTTTTTTATTCATTTCGTCGACTTTTTATATCTCTAACCGTAACTGGAAAACTATGTAATATGCATAAAACATAATTCGACTACGTAAAAGGTAATTGGTATCTTATTTTTCGATGGTACCCGTTCTTCATGACTTGAACTAATTGACCCACGGTATTAGTAGCTTTGCATTGTTTCGATTGGTTCATACACACCGGTTTGCATAAATTAAGGAAAAAAATCACAAAAATAGCCATAATTCGTTCAAAAATAAGCAAACCCGTATAAAATTTGAATATGCTGTTTAATAAGAGTTACCGACTAAAATTACAATATGCAAATTAGTGTAGCTGCAATCGGAGTAGGTCATCTGCGACGAGCATAGAATTGCACGTTTGAGAGCATGCCTGCAAATTTCGATGTGATACTGAGATAAGAAATCTAGGATAGATAATTCGTAACAATGAGCTCCAGGCATCATTTACTCGAAGGATTGGGATGGAGAGCTGTTAGGAAACTAGAGACAGACCGACCTGGCCAGATGGCCAAATATGAGTCCTTCTGTGGTTCAGAGACTTTGGCAGCAATTTTTAACCATATATTTGGCATCCAAGAGGTTCAGCCAAGGACGGCCAACGGCTACGACGAGCGCCAATGACCGATATTTGTTTTTTTGAGTACGAAGGAATAGAACCGCAACTTCGACTTAACTCAGATCCTCCCTTGTAGCAGCCACAGAAAGGTTGGTGTCAACGTCAACCGTGCCTAGAAGATTCCATGTAGAAAGTCTGTATACGACGCAACCAGCTATTTGTATTATTGTTACTCAAGTCACGTCACAGAAAGGAACTTTTGAGGTGGGCACATCAACATGTCCGCTGGATGACTGATTAATGAAGGGCTGTGCACTTTACAGATGAGTCGAGGTTTGGCCTCCAAAGCGACAGTAGGTGTTATTTGATTTGGAGAGAAGCTGGAACCCGTTAACATCCACCAAACATCCGTGAAAGAGATGCATACGGAGGAGGCAGTGTCTGTGTTTGTTGTGGTATCTCTTTGGGTGGACACACAGACCTCCATGTCTTTCCACGTAGAACCGTGAATGCTTGGTCTATAGACTTTCTTGATGCTTATGCGCGCCCTTATGCCGGGGCAATAGCTGATGATTTCCTGTTACAGGACAACAACTCTAGACTGCACAGGGCTCGTACCATGGATGATTATCTTCAGCAGCAAACAATTCAGGGCATGGAGTAACCAGCTCGATCAGCGGACCTGAATCCCATCGAGCATGTTTGGGATGTCTTACGAAGACGTATAGCTGCCCTCAATCCTCCTTTACAGACCCTTACCATTCTTGCAACTGCTTTGCAAGAACAATGGCACTCACTTCCTACGGAACTGATAAACCGCATAAATAACAGCATCACAGATCTCTGTATGTGCTGTATTGATCTTAGGGGATCATACTCCATACTAACGGTATTTTTCCTATACCAAACTGACATATCCGATTTGTCATTTTAAACATATGCTAAATTTCTATAATACCATAATTGTCAGGAAATTTCTTTCCATGTTATTTTATACCTTACTATTTGTTGTATACTGTGTATCAGTTTCATTTAATTCTGCACTTAACTTTGAGTAATCGTCAATTTTGCGATTTTTCTTTAATTAATGATAACCAGTGTATTTTGCTTTGACGGTCCATAAAACGAAAGTGAGCGAATCGGAACCTGATCACAATGATCTAAATAATGATTCATTGAGGGAAATAGGATAGGCACTTTTAATTTATTTATGATAAAAAAAATACCCAAAGTTTAGAGTAATATCCAAAGTTTAATTTATAAACACAGTTTTGAAAGTCATAGAAGTAAAAAGCTAAAAAATATTTAAATTAAATTAAATAAATATTTAAATTAAAAAAACAATATTTAAATTGATTTAAATATTGTTTCTCGTAAATGCAAAAGCTTTAATTCATGATTGTCATGCTTCTCTGATTATCAGATAGACAGTTCAACATCATTTCTCAAGTTAAGCATAGTTCTTAAAGCATTTATTTGACAATTGTACTCTACCATATTTGTAATAAACACCTTCAAGAAGATTCAAGCAGTTGTTTTAATTTTTGCCCCCATTTTTTTTGGGGGGGGACAAAAAATACTGCAGAGATAAGGTTCTCTGGTGCAATACAGAATTCGAAACTGGATTTTGTTACCATTATTATTATTGGCAAAAATTGTAGAGTGAAGATTTTATACCGTTGAAAGGGCTTTGTTTTGGATGCGTAATAATAATAGTTTTTTGGGACATCGTTATATAAAGAAATAACATTTAGGCAAATAATTTTAACAGAAAAAGCCAAGAAAATCTACGAAATAAAGTGAATTTTTAACACCAGCTAAAACTGAAAAATCCTGTTCCTAGAATTTGCCATACTGATTAGATTCCCAGAACTGATAGCACTGTCTGATTTTCCTCTGGCAATAAATACTGATTTTAAAGCTGACTGCCATAATTGCCAATCCTGATTAGCATGTCTTCAAGCGTGCTTTTCTTTCTTCATTGATCAATTTTCCCAAGAACTTCAAGATTATTCAATTTGCCTAACACTGTTGGAAAAATAATTATAATGGAAAATAAGACTATCAACCCTAAAGTTATAACTAAGGGTTTACATTTTTTATCATCGCTTACATGTCAGAAGAAAGCGACACACAGGAGAGGGTTCTATTTTTATTCGTGGACATTCTGGAGTTTCTTTTTCCATCCTGGTTTTAAATAGGTCAAGCGGTAAACGGTTCTAAGGATACAAAGGGTTGAGCAATCTGGGGCAAGGGTTTCTCTCGTATCTTAAGTTAGTCTAGAAAAAAGGGATTGAACTTTCTTTTGGGGAGGGAGACACAAGATCTGGAGGGCTGCTGAACGACGTGCTCGTTGAAATTTCTCTCATGGTGTGAGAAAGCATTAGAAAATGAATGCAGAATATAAACTAGTACAAAAAATGTAGGGCAGGTGCTATATTATGGGAACTCGTGTTCTATACGATTTCTAGAGTTTGAGAACACTGGGAAAAGTTTATTTAACAAAAAAGTTATTTCAGTTTAACTAAATAGACTGCACGTGATTAACTGCACATATAGGATTCAAAACAAGTAAAGTTTTGTAAAGCAGATTGTAGTATAAAGTAGCAGAAGAATTCTCTATAATAAAAATGTACAGTCGCTCACATTTGTTTTCGAACACTTGTACTGCTGGAATTTTTGCATACATCTTATATTAAATATGGAAACAGAGACTTCAAATTTTTTCTGATACATTTTTTTGTCTAAGTCTTGCTTGTTACAAATAAAAAATATTACCAAAATATTCCTTAAAATAAATAATTTATTCAAAAAGTGTTATTAAGTAACTCGTATAATAATTCGAATGTGGAAAGTCTTGTTGAAATGCTTTGGCATACGATGTTTCTTGTCACAATTTTCATGTTTTAAATCAAAATAAGTCACAAGAATTAACATCTGCATTTGGAAATTACTAATTATTTAGAAAAATACATTAACGTTTGCATATCTGAAGGCACAGCAAGACACTGCAATTAACAACAAGTTCAGTTAAAAATGTAATTATCCCTTACTTAAAAATGTAAAAGTGTTCAGAATATCCAAAAAATCCTTGATATTAACACACACACACATGTGTGTGTTTGAATAAATTGTTTATTCAAAGTGTCGGAATACTTCAGTTCATTTTCAGAACTTTTCGAATAAATTATTTTATTTGCCAAAAATATTTTGAATATTTTTTTTTCAGAACAAGCAGGTTTTAAAAAAACGATGATCGATACAATATTTATAAATCATTTATAAACCATATACATAAAATCTCAGTATGTGTTCATTTTTCTGCTGCTGTATGTAACAATATATATAAATGTTTCTAAATAAAATTTTTTGATCTACTAATATGCTGAAAGCAAAACTTTTAATCTTCAAGACATAAAAGAAAACTCACTTTCATCCTCTGGTTTTATTGCTTATTATCCGAACAGTAGTTCTGAATAAACTTGCAAAATTCAAATATTTTACTTGAGTTTTGGATTTAAATGCATATATTTACAAACTTAATGAGTATACGACAGTTACAAAAAACAGTATATTATAAATAAAACAGGAATAGCACAGCCATTTTCATCCGAATATTCTTCTGTTTTGAAACAAAACCAAACGATACAGCTGCTGTTGCCACAATAATGCTTAACTTAAGCACGTGTTTTTTTTTAAATTCAATATTAGCGTTTAAAAATATTAACGGCAACCTTTTTTATACTTAAAGAAGAGTGAAATCAAAACAGGGTTAGAAAAAGTACGCATTAAACTTGTTAATAGTACTGAATTTCGTTAAACAATTAATAATAATTCGTTATAAGCGTTATTTAAAGCCTTTTATTTTCAGTTTCCAACAGCGATGCCAAAATTCCACAATGATTACATTACACAGAAACTTTGCATAATCATGCTTTAATTTTGAAGTAAAGATAAATGGATATTTATTTTCAACTGTATTAAATAAATACACTACAAAAAGTTAACATAGAACAAAGTTAACATTAAGAAAGGTATATATATATATATTTATTTATTAATTCAGAAATTCCAGATAATAAACTTCTAATTTAAATTCAATAAAACTAAAATTTAATTAGCTATATCCCTTGGATTTAAATGGTTTTCATAGTTGGTGAGCATAGCACATTAAAAACAATTAAGTAGTAGATATATATACACTACTAACTTGAATTACAGGAATAAAATCGCCTTTTGATTGGCCTACAAATGGCAGCTTACTACCTAAATTAAGACTCAATTAGAATAAAAAACAGATGTTTTTTACTAACAAAAATACTATAATAAAAATAAAGTGCTATTTACTATCAAATCACTGTCTTATTAGTAAACAATATCACTTGCATTATTTACTAGCAAAAACATTAGCTTAAAAAAATCAGAAATTATTAGCAAAATCACTCAATTAGCGTAAAAAGTGCCTGTACCAGATTATGCAAGAACTATTCTTCTTTCTCCTAATAAACTTAATAAAACAGTTTTACATTTAATATTCTAAAGCGTCATGTGTATTTTAAAAATTCCGTAGAACAGCAACATACTACAACAAAGATCAGAAGGTTACCACTCTTACAATGACGAACTATGGAAGAAAGATAATAACTAAGACTTGGTTCTAACAGTACTTGCCCTCTTTTGATTGATCACATATACTTAATCAATCAAAACGAACTATAAAAAATACTGTCCACACAAATATTAAGTCTAAATAGTAAACAAAAAGAAAATTAAGTTCTTAAATTTCTACACTAAAATAACTCAAGTAGTGTTCAGGTTAGAAATCTAAATGGAATCTAAATGGAATTTTAATCTGTCGTCCACTTCTAGTCACGACAGTCTTAATGTCCTTTAATAAATTTGGAGCTAAATTATTCTTTGGTAATTTTGAAACTAAACTTCCTTCACCCTGCGTCTCAGTTTCATTTGCTCATCTGACTCCAAAGATGAAGGTATTTCGAGAGGGAATATTCTCTGCACTGGGCGAACTAATTCTCCAGACATGGTTTTGACACAAACTACTAGAATGTTGTCTTTTCCTGGGTATAGCTCAATCACTTTTGCTAGAGGCCACAACACCATACGTTTGTCATCACACTCGATGAGAACTACGTCTCCGATTTTTATATGTTGAGAAATCAGCACTGTAGATGGACGTTTCACTAGCAGGCCGATATACTCATTTCTAAATCTTTTTCTTAAAAGCTCTCGTAAATTCTGTAGGTGTCTCAGTCTCTTGTTGAAATCAAATTTATCAAGGTGATCCAAGTCAGGAACTCCAAAGATTGGAATTTCACTTAAAAAGGATGGTGTTGAAGGGACGAGATCATCACAGTTGTCTGACACGTAAGTGGGTGGTCTAGCATTCACAGTTGTTTCGCATTCGCAGAGCACACTCATCAATTCTTCATAATTCAGACACGACTGGCCTAGGACTCGACGCAAAAGCTTGTTAATTATGTGAACAAGTCGTTCCCAAAACCCACCCCACCATGGTGCTACGGGTGGACTGAACTTTCAGTCGATCTTGTTTGTGGTGGCTTCTATCTCGATGGTATTGAAATTAATTGATCTCAAGAGATTATTGGATCCGACAAAACTGCCTTCCTTATCGCTAGAAATTATTGATGGCCTCCCTCTACGGCCAATAAATCTTCTAAGTCCAAGTAAAAATCCTTGATTTCAAAGGGACAAAATCAGTTCCAAATGAACAGCCCTGAAAAAAGCAAAAGTAAAAAGTAAAATTCAAGCTCTTCTTTTATCCTTCAAAATTAATGGGCCAGCTAAATCAACTCCGACAATCTCGAAAACACGAGCATCTCTAACTCTGTTTTCTGGTAGAACAGCAAGCACAATCTGTAGTTGTTTACTTCCATGTCTCCTGCACCTGACACGTGTATATAAAGCTTTTCGAATCGTAGCTCTGCTTTCAAGATCCAAAACATCTCTAAGTGTTGACATCAATACGTAGATTCCTGCATGAGACATACATAGATGTTTATCATTTATCAGTTTCTCCACAGTTTTATGATTCTTCAGAAGTAACATGGGATAAATAAAATTTTCATGGTCTTTCTTTTCAGTCCACCTAGACTTGATACGTAAAATGCCTTCACCTTTGAAGACATTAATTGACTTAAGCTTCTCTTAATATTATCAGATGAAAAAAAAATCATGTTGAATAATCTTCACAATAGATTTCTCGCCTCTTGTCAATTCATAAACTCTCCTGCTTCTTTTTCATTTCCCCTCTTTCGGGTATTTCCTATGAATCTGTGTATCCACCCAATCATTCTCAGTATTTTCGTGTACTTTGAAAAATAGCCAAAGAATCGTGAAGACATAATCGCTAACATTGCTTAACGAAACTATAACTGCTTTACGTTTTTCAATATTAGCCTCTTCTTTATTATCAATTGGGGTAGAACGAGGCCATTCTTTTTTCGGCCTCGTTGTACCTCGGCAGTACCAACCAAGGTGGGCCTTCCCACCATCTGAATTCAATAAGTTTTTTTACAGAAGAATCCTCTTGATGGCATATCGGATGGGTTTTCCGCACCTGGGACAAGATTTCAGAAATGTTGCAAGTGCCTGAAACAGGCGAAATATGGGAGAAAGTGTTTTAACAAAATAATTAAAATACGAATACGTGAATGTACTAGGAGATGAAAACGAAAAATGTAATAATTAAAATATATATATATCCTTGATGATGAAGAAACTTTTCTCATATAAAAGAGAAGACATATGTCAAGACGCTACCATGTTTGTAGAAATACCATTTATTCGACAACTTACAAAAATAAAGCAAGATTTCAGAAATGTTGGAAGTGCCTGAAACAGGCGAAATATGGTAAGAAGTGTTTTAATAAAATAATTACATTAAGAATATGTCAATGTACTATGAAAACAAAAAATGTAATAATGTAAAAAATGTAAATAAAAAATGTAATAATTAAGATATAAATAAATGTAACCATTAGTTAATAATTAGTTAAATATATAGGTAAGAAGTGTTTTTTCAATTTTTACATTTTTATTTGTTGCAAAACGCCTCCATATGTAGCAATTCCTCTCAAAGATCGCATTTATACATTCTTTTACTTTAAGCAAAAAGTATTTTCATTTTAAGCACGCATTCGAACCTGGCCCTTATTTAGCCTTTACATTTGACAATCAAATGTTTCGATAAAAATTTTAGCTTTACATTGTAATTAGCACAGCATTTTATTATTTTTATTCTTGTCATTCATTTTACCAATTTTATTGATATTTCTTTCGTTTGTAATTCATCCAATTTTTCCATTGATTATCAATGTTTTATTTCGGCATTACATGTAAAATGTTTTCCTTGTAACGTTTGTTTCTTTTTGTGTTCGGACAACAAAAACTGGACCAACTGAGAGCCTCAAACTTATATAGTTTTTTTGAAATATTGTATATAAAAAATTTTTAGAATTAATAACTATTACACTAATTGACGATAGATGTCTCAGTGAGTTGATCGGAATGAAACCGGTTCTTGTTGTTCAGTTAATTGACTTTGTTTAAAGCTTCAAAACACTTTTCCCTTGACAAGTTCTGTTTGGAACTTTAAATAAAAAAGGATTAACTTTGTTTTTCACTGTTTTTGTTTTTTCAAACTTTACTTTTTCTGTTCCAAATGTATCTTATAAAATTTGCAAACTCAAAAAAATGAAAATAGGTAGAGGAGCATGGTTCTTACAATCCTTAAATAATTCTCTCATATATTTCATTTCCCATATTAGATGGTATATATGTAATAATAAAATGCAAGGAAAAGGCGGAGCAGCTTCGATGCGTAATAGCTATGTAAGATAAAGAAACTTGCATTCGAGGCGGTTTCAATTCCATTTTTATTTTCCAGTTGACGTTTATGGCCACAGTCACTTAGCACTCTACTCGTGCCTATTCAAGAACATTTTCATTTTGGAAAGTATTGCGATAGGAAGGGCGCACAACGAAATAGCGACCAAGCAGTGAAGAGAGAGCAACTGAAGTGCTTAGTTAGCCAATATGGAAGCACACGAATATAAAAGTTTTGGTTTGAGTTGAAAGTTTCAGTTTCCAATTATTACGTCATCAGCGCTGCGCAGGCCATGCAAAATGGAAGGAGCTAGAAATGACGCAATCCAGAGAATTTATTACGATTTTTAAAACAGAGGGAGAGAATTAAAGGGAATTAGGGGTTAATTTAAATTATAATTTTGATTTACATATTTTTTTAGCTGTCGATTGACGAAGTGCTATTAGAAAAAGCGAAAGCGCAAATAATTTTCTGCCACACATGCTTGCAAGCACAAACTCAGATCCACTGTAACCTTGAACCCACTGTAATGCTGAATCTCTTTAAGCGGTTATTCACTGATGATTTAAAGCACTTTTTTTTTTGTTCTAAATATTGGAGAGATGGCCGAAGCAAATTGGATATTCCTTTTTACTACACATTCGACTTCTGGATTTATCGAGAGATTACTTTCATTCTGTAAACACTACTCGTGATTATTTTTTGAAGCACTTGCAAAGTACCATGGCAGAAGGATGATAGGTTATTTTTAACCACAGAAAAAACAAATTTGATGATTCCCTTCTTTCACATTGCCTTTGAATTTATCACAAAACGATGACTTAAGGTGAATAAGTTTTCCATTGAGGTCTTGGGCTACTGGTAACCATCCTGTCGACTAA
>KK116681.1:211388-236429 GCA_000611955.2 Stegodyphus mimosarum | reverse complement strand
AAAAGACGGAGCAGCGTCCATGCATAATAGCTATATAAAATAAAGAAACTTGGCAGTCGAGGCGGTTTTAATTCCATTTTTATTTTTCAGTTGACGTTCGTGGTCACAGTCACTTGACACTCTAGTCGTTCCTATTCAGGAACATTTACATTTTGGAAAGTATTGCGATAGGAAGGGCGCACAACGAAATAGCGACCAAGCAGTGAAGAGAGAGCAACTGAAGTGCTTAGTTAGCCAATATGGAAGCACACGAATATAAAAGTTTTGGTTTGAGTTGAAAGTTTCAGTTCCAATTATTACGTCATCAGCGTTGCGCAGGCCATGCAAAATGGAATGAGCTAGAAATGACGCAATCCAGAGAATTTATTACGATTTTTAAAACAGAGGGAGAGAATTAAAGGGAATTAGGGGTTAATTTAAATTATAATTTTAATTTACATAGTTTTTATCTTACATATATATATATATATATATAATTTGACGTAACTAGATATATTAATGTAAGTATTATGTGATGTACTAATGTATGTTTGATGTAATTATGAAATACTAATTTACAATAACAATGTAAGATTTAAGAAATGTTGTCTGTAACATGATAAAAATGAAAGGAAATGTATTAACAAGATACCTTAGGAATACGACAACGTACTAGGAGATGCATAAAATATTCTTCAATAATTAGTTCCTTAATAAATGTTTAATGTAATTTGATGTAATTAGATATTCTAATGTAAATGTATTGTTTGTCTGATGTACTAATGTATGTTCGAAGTAATTAATGCTATAATAATCTGCCATAATCCAACTTTTGTTAATCGATTAAGTTCATTGTAATAATTGTAAAAAGTGTTATTGTCATTGTATATTTAATAGGAAAGTCTAGAATTAATGTAAAGTACCTCTGTAAACGTATTGCTAGGCTGGCTTCTGAAGCGGGCTATCGAACGCCCAGCAGGTACAGTAAGTGCGGCGGAGCAATACCTGTAAAAGTCACTGACGAAGTTCTGGTGCTCCGTCCACTTTTCCCTGTCTCTGCACCTGGTACTTGGTGCCAGTTTTCACGGTCTGATAGGATTCTAATTTCTAAAACTCTGCTATTTACAAAAGTGCTCCAACCTTCCACGTTCTTTATCCAGAATAGTGCTGTTGAAGAATCAGTCCAGTAATATTCCTTTGAAATTTCGACCTTAAGGTTCTTCTTGACAAATGAGGCTAATAACACTCCAATAATACAAGGAAGCAATTCAACTCGTGAAATACCTGTTTTTTTCCAAGGAAGCTACTCGTGCTCTGGCTTGCAATAGAGACACTTGGCTTCTTCTTTATTTGACTTCTCAAATACTATACTGCACTTGCATACGATCCCTGCGAAGCACCGGCAAACGTATGCAAACTAAAAGATAGTCCTTTTGTCACTGAACTAGTCTGGGAAACTTCATGGATGATTACAAGGGCAATTCTTTGACCCACTTACATAAAATTCTTTTATTCATCTTTTGATATCTTCAGGTACTTCTGCATTCCAGCACAATTTAATTTCCCAGCTCTTTTGCAAGTATAACTTCTGAAGGAGTATAAAAGGGCAGGTAAAACTTATTGGGTCAAAACCTCTCTGTACAACTCATAGCACGTTTCGTCTTGTCACTGAGAAATCAATCAACTCGATATTAGAGATGTCACAAAACAATGAATCTTTATATTTATCCCATAAAAGACTAAGTACTTCCAATGGTTCGCCCATTGTAGATTTTTCACTGCTCAGTTCTGTTTGTTCCCACTCTCTTATGTCAAAGTTAGCACTTGAAATTAACTGAATTTATTTTTCAATAAAGTATTCTGCTTCTTCATTCGAATTCACTAGAGTGACACAGTTGTCAACATAGAACGAATTTTTCAATTCCGTAGCCACTTCCTTCAAAGAAGGTTCACATTGGTTTAAATGAGAGTATCACTGCTCCTAAAAGAAACGGATTGCATTTTAGTTCAAAGACTACTCTGCAATGGGAAAATGTTATTTCTTTTTGTTCCGAGTTTTTCCACCAGGATCGAAGGAAATCACGACCATTTCTTTGAACAGATATATTTGAAGAAAAGCTCTTCTAATAACCTAGATAATTCCTATTGTTCCTTGCCTAAAATCAAGAAGAAATCTAGGTATCAATTCAATTCAATTTTGACCTTTTGCTAAACAGTCGTTAACTGACAGAACATTCTTTTTCTTGCATGAAGCGTCAACTACAGGTCTTACTACTGTTCTATAGTTATCTTTGAAAACCGATCTGTGGATAAGAAAATGATTGTTAACTCGTTCCTCTTCTTCTGGTACTTCTATTACTCCACATCGAGCCACTCTTCGAACACATGAGCTTCTTTGTCGTGGAAATCAATCGTTTTCCAGCAACTAACTTCTCTGCTAGTTGGTAAAGCTCCTTTATCGTTAATCCAAGGTAAACTGACTCCATATCGACCTTCAAACATCCACCCTCTTCAGAGTCTTATGAAAGTGATCCCACACTGCTTCTTCTAATTCTGAATCAGTTTTATTTTCTTTAGCATCTATAATTTCCAGTGCTTCTAGCTTCCGCAAGTTTTCTATATCACTGGAGTGAGTCAACATGGACGTTATTGTTGATGACATGTACAAGGAGTTTCTTTCTGAACGTAATCATTTATCTTTCCTATGATTGTCCATCCAAGTAGTGATTGCACAGCAATCATCCCATTTTCTAATTTCTGAATTCTTCCGGTTAACAGGTGACCTGCGACATCAGCTCTAATAAGAACAATTTTCAAATCTCTTCTTCCTACATCAGATATATGGATATTTTTCTGTCTTAGTTCTTCTATCCATGGTCCAGGCTGTAAAACTGACTACTGGTCCACAAATCTTCGACTGTTCCAACAAGATTAGTTGTCTAGAAAAATCACCTTTTAGGCTTCTAACGTTTACTTCATAACGTTTGTGAATTTTTCGCTTCGTTGTTACTCATCCAAAACGTGCATGAATTAAAGATTCAGATCCAATTACGTGGAACCCTGAAGTCTCCTTTAAAATGTATGAACGTTGCGATCCTGTGTCGATAAGTGCCTTCACTGTCTTCTGCTTTTTGTTTGCGTCGATATTAATTAATATTGTTTGAAGGAACACTTCATTTAGAAAATTAGTGCCCGCAAGCTCGTTTTGTGTTTTCTCTTCTTTATTCTTTTCAACATTACTACTCTTTTGATTGGCGTGCAAATTAGGACACATGATCCCTCAATGTCTTTTCCAGCATATCAAGCATCATACATTTGTCTTGCTTTGCTTGGCCCTTTGTCCAATTTCGAGGCAGAAGAAGCAACCCTTCCTTTTCTTAATTTAACCATTCTTTTGATTCAGAGTCATCTTCTGAGCAACAAAGCAATCTCGACTTTCATGATTTTATTCACAAAATATGCAAGAATTCTTTCCACTATGATCTGTTGTTTTATTATGACCTGAGAATAAATCATTCGCTCTACGCACGAAATGTTCAACCCGCTACTTTTTATCTCTTCTTCTTTCTTTCTTTGCACCCGAATCAATTAATTTAAATCCAGCTTTCGCTAAAGAAATTCTCTGCTCTCCTTCCACTTCATTCTTTAAAAACGACAATAACTGTTTTTTTTTTCAATTTTTCAGAGTAATAATTTTCTGCTGTAATTATTGGTGCATGATATTCTAAGCCAAACTCGTAAAATTTCCTCGGGAATGCAAGATTCAACGAGCGGAAACAATATTGCAGACCATTTGTCGCCTGTCATTCCTATTGACTCCAACGAACGTAAATACGACTCTAACTTGTCATACAATTCTGATATACTGCATTTTTTCCTTTTTATCAATAACATTTTTAATAATCAGATCTAGTAATCCTCGAATATAGAATTCTATCAACAATTCTTTCCCTGCCGAACCTACTTCTTAAACTTTCTATAACTTTTTCATAATTTTCGCAGTTGCAGGGAAGCTGTTTACACTATCACGTGGTCTCGCTTGAACGAAATATAATGCATTTTGTCTTCGTTTTAAATTTCTTTATCTTCATATATTCCCCGAAATTTTCCCCAAAATAGTAATCAGTCTTTAATTTCGCCACTGAATTCTTTTAACCGTATTTTAGGTAATTTCAGTTTGCGTTCATTCAAATTTGGCGGCACACTGCCAATGGACTGTGTCATTTGGCGATTGAAAAATAATTCGTTTCTACCCGTATTAAATCTTATTTTTCTTTGCATTCTTCAACTTGTGCCCATTCACTTTCAAACTGACCATATGAAGAAAATTCCGAATTTAATATTTGAATATCAAATGCATTAAGGGGACAGTACACCTTTAAAATGATCAAAAAATCGATTTTTGGAATTTTATTGTATTTGGTAGAGCATTTTATTCTGAATAAAATGATACCATACTTTTACTTCTCCGATAATTACTTGTCGAGTTATAAAGGAAAATATGAATCTCACTTCATGGTTTTTGATTTAAATGTCCTGAGTCAGCTGCCATGACAGTTTGTTTACATTTTGAAGTCACATTGCACTCATCCTAACTTTGGCGTTGCATGCAAAGCCTTATTTTTTTTAAAATATAATTGATTGCCGAAGAAGAGAACCATGTAAAACATATACTACAACTCCTACTTTCGCTCGGTTTGTTTACATCGTGTTTTGCTTCGTTAGTATACTGCGATTTGATATTAATTCGATTTTTGTGTTGCTCGCAATCGTGATTGAATTTTCATCGAATATATATTATTTAACTGTGTTCTTTACAGTGTTTTGTGCTAATTACTGGAATTCAGTTTGCTAATTCCTTCTTTGTAATTCTGCTTTTTGATGGATAAGTTAAAAAAACGTGCTTCAGGACAGCGCCCAAAAAAACGTAAGTTTTATGGCAACAAATACACAAATGTCAATGAGACTAAAGTGTGTGACGGTGTTAGTTCTTCATCAAAAAAGTTGAACAGTGGTTGCTTTAATAATAGTTTTAGTGCAACACAGAGTTTGGGATACAGAATAATAGCAATTGATATTTTGTTTTCTGAAATTTCAAGTATTTTGTGTTGCAAAGTGTGTGGCTCAGACATAAATATATGTGAAACTCTAAATCATGGATTATCATCTGTGTTCACGATTGAATGTGCGGGTTGTAAAAAACTGAATTCTTTCAGAAATTCTCGTATGATGGGAGCAAAATCAAATGTGCCTGAAATAAACAGAAGGTTTATTTATGCTATGAGATGCATTGGCCAAGGTCTGGCTGGAATGAAGAATTTCTGTGGTGCAATGGATTTGCCCCAACCTGTCCAGAAAAGCGCATACAATAAATCATTGCAAAAGATTACCCGTTGTGTGAAAGACGTTGCTGAGTTATCAATGTTAAATGCTGCAAAGCAAGAAATTGAAATGACAGGACAGTCACAGCTTACAATCAGTGGTGACGGATCTTGGAAAACTCGAGGTCACTCGTCGAAAATTGGGATAACTAGTATAATTGGTATTGAAACTGGAAAAGTGCTAGATCTTGAAGTACTGTCTTCATACTGTAAAGGATGTGAATGGGGTAAAAAAAATAAAAATGCTAAAGAATTTGAGAACTGGAAAAGGAGCCATGATATTGAGTGTGCGAAAAATCATTTTGGATCAGCTGGGAAAATGGAAGTTGTTGGTATGTTACGAATATTTTCTCGTTCTGAAGAAAGGTTTAACGCTCAGTACATAAACTATATTGGGGATGGCGATACTAAAACATTTCTTGAACTTCGAAAGAGCAATATTTATGGGCCTGATATTGAATTAAATAAAGTAGAATGCGTAGGTCATGTGCAAAAAAGAATGGGAAGTAGATTACGAGAACTGAAGCACTCTATGAGAGGAAAAAAGCTGGAGGATGGTAAATCATTAGGTGGGAAAGGGCGTTTAACGGATAAATTTATTGATCAAGTAACTATGTATTATGGACAAGCTATACGAAATAACAAAGACTGTGTTATGGATATGCGGAAAGCTATATGGGCGATTTATTACCATAAGCGTTCAACTGATGATGAACCACTCCATGATTTTTGCCCACAAGGAAATGTGTCTTGGTGTAAGTACCAAAAAGCCAAAGCAACTGGAAAATTGAAAGATTTTAAGCATAAAAATGTAATGGCAGCCCCAGTAATGGACAGCATAAAGAAAATTTTTAAAGACTTGTCAGAACCCACTTTACTTAAACGTTGCCTTGGTGGTCGAACACAGAATCCCAATGAATCCCTTAATTCTGTAATATGGAAATTCTGTCCAAAGACAAGCAGTTCAAGCAAAGTAATTGCTGATATAGCTGCAAATGAAGCAGTTGTAGCATTTAACGAAGGAAGACAGGGAAGACTACAAATCATGCAAAATTTGGGTTTTCGAGTGGGGCAGTATTCTCTAGAAGCAGCAAGAAAGTGTGATTTGCAACGAATAAAGGAAGCTGAAAAAAATGCTTCAGAACTGAATTTGTCTATTCGCAGAATCAGACATTTACATAACACTTCACAATTAGAAACAATTGCACAACAGGAAGGTGTTGTATATGAAAGTGGAAAATTTTGAATTTTACTACAAATTGTTTATATGAAAAATTTATACAATATATATAAATTTTATATCACATAAAATTTACCTTATTTGAGATTCCTGTCACAAGCATTATGTGGAAGTAAGTTTTGCAATATGGTAAATAATATTAATTACTTCTGTTACTGAGTACCATACATCTTAAGATTACGTTTAATGATTTTTGCTGTTTGGTTGTATATTTTATGCCATTTTATAAATTATTTTATTTTCACCTACATGAATATCAAGAAATACTATTTTAAGTGTCAAGTTATCATTCCAAAAGTGATTTTATTGCTATATGATTGAAATTTATGTTCCAAAATTAAAACTTAACTTTAAAGAGCTTTTTCTCAAAACGTTGTTTTTCAGACTTGCGCGCAGCATATCTATGAAACCGCTTAAGATACAGCATCGAAATTTACAGCACAAATAAATATGAAGACAGTAATTAAAATAGACTCTAATTATAAAGATACGTTAAATAAAAAAATTTTTTTCAGTAAAATTGTACGTTAAAAATTAACAAAAAATTATTTTTTAAAAATTATTGCTCGATTATGTTTTTAAAAGTTGAACTAATTAAAATATTTTACTTCAGATGAATAATTAGACCAATAGCTTTAATTTGGCATTAACTTTCTACAGATTATGGTGAATTTATGCAAGTTATCCTGCGCGCAAGGAAGCAGTGTAATTCAAGACTTCAATTGTTAGAGTCTTACAAAAGTATTTTTTTTAATTATTAAACTTGATTTCAAATCCATTAGATATTTTTTTTCAGGAGTATCATTGTCTCATCTAATAACCCTGAAAAAATTGGGAAACTAGGCCCAACAGTTAGTTTTTTAAAAATTTTTAGTATATGTTAAATATTTTGTATTTTCTCCCAGTTAAAGGTGTGCTGTCCCCTTAAGTTCAACGTTCTAATGTAACAAGTTTCGTTTTCACATACTTTTCATCAGGAATTTCCTTTTCTAATTCCTGCAAAGTTGCATTAACTGTTTTCATAAAAGACGTTCGTTCCTCAATTAACGATTCCATTTGAATAAAAGTAAATTCAACAAAGTCAAATAAAATTAAATTCAGTAAAACCGATAAAATAATCTTGAGCTCTTTTACCGATCGCGTCCGTCGTCAGCAATTGTTCGATATTTACAAGACTAACCGTTCTTCTTTCTCCTAATAATCTTAAAATAAAACAGTTTTACATCTAATATTCCAAAGCGTCATGTTTATTTTTCAAATCCGTAGAACAGCAACAAACTACAACAAAGACCAGAAGATTTCCACTCTTACAATGACAAATTATGAATGAAAGATAAACAACTGAGGTTAGGTTCTAACAGTACGACCTTGTAGCAAAATTACTGTCTCAATTGGCATAAACGTCTTTAGTTATCAAAATATTCGTCTCAGTTGTTATAAAAATGTAACATTTACAAACTGAATTACGGTTTCAAGTAGAAAAGGAAAAAATAAGTATTGCTAAGCAGTGAAATCACTGGTTCGGCTAAAGTTAAAACGCACCATTAACTGTAAAAGTTTCGTTTATCAGCAAAGTCACCATTTAAAACAACACAAAAAAGTGTGTCGTAACTAGAAAAATCACAGTGTGTCGTAACTAGGAAAAAAAGATTATTACTTAGTAAGAAAAGAATAATATCAATATGCACAATCACGGTCTCACCTAGCAAAACCAGCAGATAGAACTACGTTTGATCACCCTCGAAGTTTCATTAGAATTTGATTTAAAAATCTACGCCAAAATAAGGTTGCTGTTGCATAATTTTAAGTTTTACATTGGTTTGTTTACCTTTCTATTTGAGTATAGTCTTATAAGATTTTAGCTAAATTGGTTGTCTTTGGCAATGGGAATATTTGAGAAGTGTGTAGCGACTAATCGCTTGCTTCTAAGGCTGTAAAGATGTTAAGTTCAAAACAAGGGCTAAATTGCCTTTCTATTTTACTCAAGAGTATTTAAAATTGGCCCTCTACCTGGGCTTTAACTTAAGACAGAAAATAAACAACTAATCTAATGCTAACTAATTAACTAACCACTAGCCGAAGCTGTACAGAAATAACTAATAGAGTTGGGTCCTTATTTAAAGCTCGCCAGCGGAAACTAGCAGTCATGTAACAATACGGCCGAACGTAGTAATGAGATTTGGCTTAATGCAATGACGTGGCGAGAAGGCAAAACACGCTCTATTGGCGAGAAGGCAAAACACGCTCTATTAAGATCTAAGTTCTTCTGCGGAAGTGACCGAGACTTCCCCTTAAATACTGGCTCTACCTCATTTACATAAAACGCGATCCTGAAAGCTGATTCTGGCAGGGAAATGTAGGTGGTAAACAAGAAAATAAGGAAAGCTGTTCAAAATTAAAAATAACTATTGGAAAATTAAAATAACCCTTACAAGTCTCTTAGTCTAAAATACACATTTCAAGGTCGTAGAGACCCTCCTTTCATTTGCAACAGCAATGCCTGTCGTGATAACCACACAAAGAAGATTAGGAGATTTTTTCAAATTAAAGGATCTCATCCATTTTCTGCAGCAGTAATTACATCGTTACGAGGAAAGGAAAAAGTGGAGAGTGACCTTGATGCCTACCTTCCAAACTAACAGAATATAGCACAAAACAAAATTGCCATTATATTAATTAAAACAATTAAAACACTGCATCACTAAAATTAAAAAAATTCAGTTTATTAGTTCATTATAGTTATTCGTTACTCAGTTTATTAGTTAAAAAATTCCGTGCTCCAATGCTATAGCAAGGTATAGATAGCATTTATCAGCAAGATTTTCATTTCAGCTACCCTAAAATGATCATTTACAATGGCACACCGAAGAGCACATTTTCACTGACATTCTTACGTTGTCATTTACTGTTTTTGTAGAATAAATATAAAGCAGAATTATATACATATAATATATGTGCATTCATACATACATATAAAGAAAACACATTTGAAAAAAATCACATACATATAAGAAAAGACTAAAATTCTTTTCAGCAAAGCAAAAACTTTATCTACACGACATAATCAGAATATGACCTTGAAACTCAAGTATAAATGTGAGTAAAGAAGAAATGAAGATATATTTATTCATAACTTTTCGGGTTTTTACGCTACGAAAAAGTGCTAAATTATTACACCGAATTATGTATAATAGCAACGGTACTTTTTTAGGACTTTGGAAGACTAAATGTATTTACAGAAAAGAACTGACGCATTAATCTTTCTATTCCTTACATAAGCAGTTCGAATTTCAGTTCTTTCTCTTTTATTTAAACTTATTTCCCCTCTTCTTAGGCCTTTTTACTAGATCTTTCCTTTCCAGTTTCCTTGTATTAATTCCCCACTAAAAGATTTCGCTTTTCGCGGATGTTCTCAGCTATGAGTAATGTTTTTTCCTCTTTCGGTTATCTTTTTAGGATTCCATTAAATCATTTCGTTTCGCTGCTCTTATTTTTCTATGAATTCGGATTTTACTACATTTTGTACAGGCTGTTATATAAGATATAACTAACACTGTAAATTCAACAAAACGACGGCTTCTTGCATGTTAAAAATTGTCCAGTTGTTAAGTACATTTGATTCGTTATACAATGTACAATAAGGTCTCCAAAAAGACAATACGCGATCCAACACCCAGCTAGCGGCCTCCAATGACTATTTAGCAAGTTTTCATAATGAAAAAACAAAATTATGAGAAATTTATAGGAGAGTTTTGGGACCCTCCTAAAAATTAGGCCCTGTCTAGGCAGCAATCAGGAAGTGCTAATGCATATTATTTATTTTTTATTTATTTATTATTATTCCCACTGCTTCACCTCTCAATTGGCACTACAGGTCAGTCATGTTATCCTGATCGTTGCATCAGCAACATTTTTTTGGTTATTCATCTTTTTCAACCTTATTATTAATAAACAGATTTAACATTAGTGTATTACTTTTGTTGGGAGCTCTAACTTACAATATTTTGGGTATGTTAGTACAAAATTAGCAAAAAAGGTTAGTTAGTTTAGAGATATTTAAATATACACATGAACGGAGGCTTGCTGCCTTTACATTTCGTCAGAGACCTGGCGAAAAAACATCGCGACAAAAACGTCGCGGACAAAATAACGCAAGAGGAAAACGTCATCGTAGAAAAACAACGTGGGAGAAAAGACATCAAAGGAGAAAACTTCGCAGTTCTAAAACAACGTAGTGATACAAAGCATTGTGATAAAAAATAAAGCAGTTAAAAAATATTTCAATTTTTAAAACATCCTCGTAAAAAGTATCGTGGTAAAAAATAAAGCATCTACAAATCATCGCAAGGCGATATCGCAAACATGAGTTTTTCAGACTTTAAAAACTGTAAATGTATATTAGCATAATGATTTGTGATTGCAAGGAAGAATAAGGAATATTTTTACTTTTATATTGTTACGTTTTTCTCTTCTTCTTCATACGTACGTTAAGGATTCGTGGATTTGTAGTGAATAACGACGACACTTGATGGAGTATCAAAACACACTTTATTGGCCAGTATTTCTCAAGACACTTCCAAAATCACGTTTACGGTCGTCGAAGAACTACTAAATACACGCTGGAATAATCAGCAACACACGGCTCCCGACTCAGCTCAGTCGGTCTCAGAACTTCCACGTACTCACGAGACTCTCCACGCTAGAACTCGTGATGCATTCGACGATACACTAGAGTACAGCTCCCGACTCCGTTCAGTCGTTCTCGGAGCTCAACACACTCCAAGATAAAACTCGACGACCAGCTCGGCTATAAGACACTCGCTTATTGACTGACTATCAGCTCACTAGACGAAACGCTAAGTCCGCGCTGACTCTTAACTGACTCGATCTCCGCGTACCAGCAGGGTTTATATAGCTTTTGGCTCGTGTTCGAACTATCTGGACTAAACCAATAAGAATTCGTTCCAGAGAGTTCTCCATGCTTCTATAGCAGATCACCAATTTTGTCGCTAAACGTCGCTAAATGGGCGATTTCTCGCCAAATATGGCAACCCTGCCTTCCTTTGCCATTTTCTGGCAACCCTAAACCTGCTTTGCGGGGAAGCTATCTTACCGCGCCTGGACATTTCGTAACAATATTTTTGAATTAACTAACAAATTTTTTGCTGAAAAATTTAGAAGGAAACTTACGCATTCAAAAACTGAAAATGAATGCTACTTATAGGAGTTAACAGAATTTTCAAATCTGATAGTTAATTAAACAAGTTTGATAGAAGTAGTCATAAACAGTTACTCATCCTTCTTTTCCTAATCTTTTCTAATACTTACATGAAAAATTGCGAACAAAACTTTATGAAAGAGATGAGTTAATTAATGATCCTTATTAGTCAACTATACATATTTAAAATGCTATTCACTGCTATACTTAGCATTATCTTTCTATTCATTTTCAGTTTTTGAATGCTTAAATTTCCTTTTTATTTTTTCATCAACAATTTATTAGTTAACTCAAAAATATGAAACTTAAATGTAAAAATATTCCTTATTCTTCCTTGTGATCGCAAATCATTATGCTAATTAGCATTTACAATTTTTAAAGTCTGAAAAACTCCTATTTGCGACGTTATCATCATGCGATGATTTGTAGGTGCTTTATTTTTTACCACGATATTTTCGACGACGATGTTTTAAAACTGCGATGTTTCTGAACGGCTTTATTTTCGATGATGATATTTTGTACTACTATGTTTTAGAATCGCGATGATCCTTGCTTTCTTTTTTCTCACGATGTTCTGCCTTGCGTTATTTTCTCAGGGATGTTTTCATTCGCGATGTATTTGCGTGTTGTTTTCGGCGAACACGAGAAACCTAGCCCCCCCCCCCACACACTAACTGGTAGATTTCACCACAGGACAAAACCTGACATATTACACCAGTGTGAATGGTGTTTCAAAATATCTTATTGTCTGATTTCTGCTTGTTGGCAATTCCAAAATATCTCATCCTTTGATTGATCATAAGTGCTTGAAAAACTGTTTCGTGAAAAACTCACACTAAACACATTTTTCAGAAGATTTTTCTTTTGAACTGAACTATTTACAGTTTCACGCTAAACAGAAACTGTAAAGAAATCGAAGAAACTGTTTACAATTTCTCGCTAAACATGCTGTTCAGAACATTTTTGTGTACGGATACACCATTATGGGCATGATGCAATTTTCATGATTGCGGTTGCCAAATAATATATTATAATTTGTATAGTGGCAATTATTTACCTATAATTTTTGTCTAATCGTTTAATGGCAACAATCTGTGATCGTAAAAATTCCTATGCATTTTTTACACTACGTTTGAATAATTGTACTTTTAGTTAAACCCTTTTAAAGGAAAGGAAATTCTGTTAATACTCATTAACAAACTATTTTGTAGTTTTTATTTATTAATGGAAAGATTATTTGTGATACTCATTAAAAATTTTCTTCAATAGTTTTTAATTATTAACTAAACGATTATTAACGAGCATCCTATTTTACGTTGCATTTTAAAATACTCCTATTACAAATGAATATAAGGCTTCCTTACATCACATTGATTTATAAGGGTTTTATATTTTCGCAATTTAAAATATCTTACTCTCCTTCTTTTTAGAAAGACCCCCCCCCATGTTAAACATGTCGCAGTAACACAAACGAAAACACTATTTAATGAAGTTTTATGCTTCGTTTCTAACCAGTGCTGGCAAGTTTCTTTCACAACGGAAAAAAACTGCCCAGAAGAAATAGGGAAGGAAGAAACGGAAAGCACTAATTTTTAAATTTATTTGTAAATCACATCTACATTTTATTCATTTAATAAAATTAAAACTAAAATTTTGAATATAATGTAGTAAAAACTCTTAATAATTAAGCGCAAAAGTAGCATTAATAATTTATATTCAAACCAGACATGAATGAATAATCTATTTCCTAGGACCTGTTATAATTAAACAGAAAATGTAAGACATCAGAGTAGGTAATCTTTCAAAATAAGCAGAGGTATTTTTTTTAGGCCGGTAGCTAAATTTTAAAAAATGAAATAATAAAAGATGCAGCGAAAATAACTGCTCTGAAAGCGGAGCTCTTCAGGGAAATAAATGGACGATAATCAGCACCCAATCTAAGTCTCGTCATTTAAGTCTTACATTTTGTGTTTGTGTCTTATGAAACAGATTATTCATTTATTTAAAGTTAGAATACAATTTATACGCAAAACTCTGATTACTTTTACACATAGCTCTGATTTATAACAAATTTCAATATTACCGTTCTTTATATAATTTAACTAGCCTTCATATATATGCTTACAATAAACATTCTTGAGTTATTTATTTATTCTGGAGGGGGGATGTATGTATTTTTCTGTAACTGCAATGTAATCTGCTTTTGAATTTAAATAGATTTCAAAACTGAATTTTAGTTCATGTCAATTACTAAAATATCAAAGTAGTATAATTATTTAGAAAGAATAGAAAACAAAATTAAATAATAATAATAATAATAAAATCTGAAAGGTTTCAGATTTTAAATTACATCCAAAGGGGATTTTTTTAACGTTTTGCGTGTTACCTTTATTTATTAAATATCATGTTCTTCGCACTTTTAAACCATAAAATTTAGTTCAATAGTGGTATCGCAAAATAATCTTAAACTGAGTATATCTTTAGAATTTCTGATACACAGTTCCACGCCCTTTAGATAAAAAGGTGTTTCCCCCCCCGTAGAGTATTGCCATTGCTTGCTTTTAAATCGTTTGAATTTGTTCATAAAAAATTCGTTAAAGTTTTACAAAATATGAAATAGATAGTAAAACAAATTCCAAATTCGGGCTTCCAGATACGCATATTCGGGTGGAAACGTACGTTACTCAAAATTGGATAGCTCTAGGTACCGTTGTTTTATCACATTTGGCGACATATACATACATTTATGCAGATTCTTTAAATTAATACAGGACTTAGTTAAATATAATACAGGGCTTCAATATTTTGTGGCAACAGTTTGAAAAGTTATTCAGACCTTTAACGTTTCCAACGCAAAATCGCAAAACGAAAACAATAGTCCTTCAGGGACAAAGCCCCTTTGGACTAAAAATATTACATGATACTTACAATGATACTGGGTTTGTATCATTGTAAAAAGAATGTAACAAACCAGAAAAATTCTTACTGTGATAAATTATATTCAAAATTTAATATAAAAATAATTAAAAAACAATCTAACAAATCGGAAAGATTCTTACTACATTGTAAGAATAGTAAGAATCGGAAAAATTCTTACTATTCCTACAATTTTGAATGGATAAATTCTATCCAGGATTTATTACTGAACATTCATCTCGGCTGTATTACTCAGTTCATGCGAAATTGTACTTGCATCCCTTTTAGCAACTCCACAACCCAAACCTGTCTTTACCTGTCCCTCAAGTTCACGCCATTCAAGACCATTTGAATGTATTAAGTTTTATGACATTGGTAGGTAGTTTACAACTAATTCTTCAGGTAGAAAGTATAAATTGGCCATCACCAGCCAGGAATGAAAGAAAAATACACATCGTTGAAAATACACATCTGGAAAAATTGTTAGTTGAACATTAGGTAGTCAATCAAGAAACATCATCACATAAGATATGGTCACTAAAAATTTAAAACTACTAGTCCTTCATAATAATCCAGAAATTGTTCCCAGTGGTTCGTTGTTTTTGCGCGAAGTGACAAATTTACCCAAATAACCTCGGAAATTTTTATTCATTAAACTACACTAAAACGCTGATTGTTTCAAAATACATATGATAAAGTTTGCAATATTGTATAAGTACGTAGTTAAGTTAATCAATAAAGTCAAGCAATCATATTTTCTCTTCTTTCGCCATATATTTAAAGAGTGCTCCCATGAAGCAAAGACACTACACATTTACAAACATTTATGCCCTTTCAGGGATTCGAACTCGAGCCCTTTGGTCATTCATTAAATAATCCTGAAATACTTACATTTCTTCATTTTTCTTCGTACTGAATAATCTAATTCAAAGTTTACGCCTCCGCATTTTTAAATTTTTCATTCTGCTTCAATCTTTCAATCTGTTTTGAAGGATATTTTTTCGGTTAATATTATCAAAATAGCCCTGGACGAAAATGATCATATTAAGCAGAGCATACTGTAGTATCAAAATTTTTCGAAAAGTAAGATTTATAGAAAATAATTAAATCAACTATCGGGTTTCCAATTCAAGTTATCAACCTTTTACCGGCGAAGGTCACAAAAAAAAGTTCTGCACGAAAGCTAATTGTTTCTTTTTCTGAAGATCTCACTTTTGTTTTTAGAAAAAAAATTTAACACTCCAAATAGCAATAAGCGAGCTGTATACTGAATAAAACTTTCTAAAAGCATATATTTACGTGTATAACCAGAAGAAATAAAAATAAATAAATAAATAAATAAAAAGGTTATTTGGCTTCTGAAATTTGAGGGGTGGTGGTTTATAATCAAGTTCAAATCAAATAATTTGATCAGAAAAAATTCCCCCCCCCCGCCAGTGACCAAGTGCTTAAAATATCAGAACAGGTTTGCTGCATGGTTGGTTTTACCAGTTTTCACAGAGTTTAATGTAAAATATGAACCAGGCTCCCTTAGAAAATCATCCATGAAAAACTCACGTGCATGTTATATTCAAATAATCTAACCTAACTTAACTTAACATGATTGGAAAAATGAATAATTAAACAATATTAATACTGGAATAATAATTCAAAGAATATTATTAGTCCAAAGGGGCAATTTGCCCAGAAGGTCTTTTAATTTCGTTTTGGCACTTTGCGTTTATTCACTACAAGCGTTGTTTCACTTTTCAAATTGTTGTCACCAAATATTATCGCCCTGTATTATATTTACAGAAATTAAATAATGAAGACCTGCATAAATGTATATATGTTTCTCGCATTGTGATAGAACAACGATAACTAGAGCCATCCAATTTTGAATAACGTAATCCTCCTTCGAATACGGGCATCTGGAAGCCCGAATTTGAAATTTGTTTTATTATCGATTTCATATTCTGTAAAACTTCAACGAATTTTTGATTAACAAACTTAAGGATTTCAAAGCGAGCAATGGCAACAATGTACGGGCAAAAAAAATTTTATCTCCAGCGCTGAGACTGTATATCGGAAATTCTAAAGATGCGCTCATTTTAAAATTATTTTGCGATATTGCTCTTGAACTGAATTTTATGGTTTAAGTGCGAAGAACATGATATTTAAAGGTATCACACAAACTGTTAAAAAGACGCTCCTTTGGACACTAATTTAAATACTAATTTAATTTTTTTTTTGTTTTTGTTTTGTTTTACTTAAACCTAATACCCAATTTCTCAATATGAGCATCTGACTCTCAGTTCTCTAAAAAATCTCAGCGGTCTCTCTCTGTCACAGGCAAATCTGGGTAAATCGCATCGTCTTCCATTTCATCATTAACATCGTCATCATCAGCCTCATTAGGCAATAATCATTTTCAGTTCCGTCGATATCGCTGTTTATACAACATTTCTGAATAATAAGGCAATTGTTTCTGGCCTAATTTTCGAACTGAATGGATAAGGACTTGGTACTCACCTTCAGCTCATCTGGCAGCTGCACCTAAGTTAGATAACAAATTATAACTGTATTCATTTATATGGCAATTTTTAAATTCGGCTTTTACATGGCTTTTCAAGTTTGACTAAATTTTTGTAGCAAAATTTCTTGGTTCATACACACACTGGCTCACATTCGAAAATATACGGTAATCTACTGATTTTGTAATACGGTAGTTTTATTTCCAGGAAAGAAATTGCAGACGCTTAATAGTTTATTAAGTGACAAACGTTTAGAATTAAAGTGACGTAAATCATATTAGCTAACCTACTTTAGGTTGGCGTAGATTTTGACGTTGGTGATCAGTCACAGGTTCCTCTTTTTATCGTTTTTTTTTAGTCCAAAGGGATTTAGTCCCGAAGGACTATTACTTTCGTTTTGCGATTTTGCGTTGATTCACTCTGAATGCCCGATTCACTTTTCAAATTGTTGCCACTAAATGTTATCGCTCTGCATTAAAGTTTAAAAAATGAAAAATCTGCATAAATGTATGCATGTTATTATTATTATTATTTTTTTTTTTGACGTAGCTTTCTCTTCAAAAATCGTCTGCGTGCGTTGCACGGGAAAATAAAAAGGAATTTTAATTACAGTTCTAAATAAATAGCCAAATAAATGTGAAATTCGTAACAATATTCTCTAAAACTTTAACGAATTTTTCATTAACAAACTCAAAGATTTCAAAGCCAGCAATACCAACGTTGTACAGAAAAACATTTTTATCTCCAGCGCGTGAGAGCGTGTACCGAAATTTCTAAAGATATGCTCAATTTAAAATTATTTTGCGATATTGCTGTTGAACTGAATTTTATGGTTTAAGTGAGAAGAACATGGTATTTAACAAATAAAGGTAACACACAGAATGTTAAATAAACGTCCCTTTGGACGTAATTTAAAATCTGAAACATTTCAGATTTTTTTTTTTAATTTCATTTTATTTTTTTTTTTAAGTCTGACCAGTATAAAATACTTTATATCTAAGATGTCGTTTAAAAAAAGTTCGTTTGGTGTGCAAGATAGAGATGAGCTTTTCCCACTCATAATGAATTTTTGTGAATAATTTCCCAACTATGATGTCAAAAATCTATGGCACCACCCTGAATCGGATTGTTCGCTCTATGGATTCTCTGCACTGACCTTTCAACAGATGTCAACTGCACTGCAATCAGTATGATTTTAGTACGTTAAGCCGGAGTCCTTCCCAGTTGATCTACCCACTGTCCGCGCTGCACATGCTATAGTTATTCTGGATATTAACAGGGGGCATATTAATGTGACTCGCCAGTATAAAAGAATTTAAAATCGTAAGTCCAATTTTGTCGCAAATGGGCAAATCAATTACATAATTTAAAACGTCCATCAGCTAAACGAAGATACTAAAACGTTGTACAGAGAAAAACACGGTCAATTTTCGATAAATTTTCAATACTTCATAAAATATAATTTTCGTTTGAATTTGAATTTGAATAATAGTTAGTTACCTCGACTATAGATGCTGAAAACATAAAATAAACTTTCTTCAGGATCAAACAAAAAGAAAATCCCTCTCACCCAAAAGCCTCGGAATACTTACTGCATGTTTCCTCTATAAAAATTTAAAATTTTTGCAGGTACTCACGTGTAACACTAACACTCCGAATTTAAGCGCACTCTTTATTCAGATACTTACGACGTAAATTTTGTGCCCGGTTCAAATTCAAAGAGAATATTTTAGCATCATATTTCTGCCGATTTCTCACTACTTTACGAAAGATATACCCACCAATGGCCGAATGGTATAGGAGCTGAAAACCGGTAATTACACCTAGGTTCAATTCTAAACGAACAGCATGGATGCCATAAGTGTTTTCGTGGTTTCTCCATATATAACGTAGATACGAGCCAGTTTTCTTTAGAAAATCCTTCACGAAAGCATCTCTTCCCTTAAGCAAATAGCCCTAGAATGCTTTGCCGTCATTACATAAACCAGTCAAACCTAACATAAGATACGCAGGACATTTTTCATAAATCACGTTTTTATTATATTTATATTAGCACTTCTTTAAGTAAATAAAAGTAGTTCGCTTGTTTCAAGTTTCCAGCTTTTTAAATCTTACTGTGGCTTAAATTCGAAGCAACACGGTAATTACAATGTTCGATATTATATACTATAACAGAACATTTTAATTCACTCTTATGAAATCTCAGCGGCAATAAATCCACATCGTAGTTTTCATTTTATCAATGACAATTAACTGATTTGTTATAAGGTATTTCTCCCGCCTTCATAGCATGTATTCGTGGTGTAGTGGTCAGCACGCTCGGTACGTATTCGAGAGGTCCGTGGTCTGAGTCTTGGCGAGGGCACTGCTCATTTTTCATCTCTCTTGCTTCTGAATAACCTAATGTCTCTACAGTGGCGCCCGAACTAAAAAAGATGGTGGATGACGATTCTCCACCACCAAGATTTCGCAATAGGGGCCCTTAATCTCCAGTCGCCTTTTAAAAGGGGGAGTACATAATGTATTTCTCCCGCCTTTTAGCGTGCCTTTAAACTGCTACGCGTATTCGAGAAGTCCGTGGTTCGAATTCCGGCAAGGACATTGCTCATTTTTCATCTCTCCTGCTTCTAAATAACCTAACAATGTCAAAATAAATATAAGAGCAATTTCGTGAATTTTCATTCAAGTTCAAATAATGATCCTAATTTCTTACCGCATTTTAAAAGCCGACAGAGTTCATCACTTATTGATTAATTATTATTTGAAATGAGTCCCCAAATTAATAATCTTTGCGTTGCTAAAAAAGGAGGAAACTTTAATAATTACAAATTTTGAGAAACAGTAAAAAAATCCCACTACTTATAAATTATAAAATTACAAGGAGCATAATACAACGTGTTAGCAATGTCCTTTGCTTACACAGATGGCACATACTTTAACAGATATATGGAATGAAACGCATGTGAATAAAACATCAAAATATTATTTAAAAGCACACATTATTTTTAAATAGTTCGCTTTGATGAAATAGTAAGCATCGTACCATAATCTGAAAGTAACTGAAAGAATTTGCAATTGGATAGAATGTAGTTCATTTTTTTAAAATAAAAATGATAAAAGTTGCCAATTTATTATTCCAATTCTATTTATAAGGTAATTTTACAAACATTTAAAAATTAAATTTTCTTAAATTTAGCTGTCATAATATTTATTTAAAACTTAGGGGGAGGAAAACTTTTTGTTCAGAACATTAATCATTGATGACATATTTTAAGAACTTGAACGAAACATGATTATTTACACGCATATATCATTAAGAGATTCCACTGTTTACAAAGACTCACCCATTAAATGAGAGGGAAACAACATTGCAAATTTGAAAGGCATTTTAATTATTATTATTATTATTATTATTATTATTATTTTTCCAAATCCAGAATTAATCACTAAAAAGAGAAAACGCATGAATTCAAATAAATTCATGTTTGGACGCGCAATCGAGAATACAAAAACAGAACACCAACTTTATGAACTTGTTCCGTTGCATTCGCTTCATGCTTTTAAAGGCACAGCCAGAGGGGAGGAAAAAAATCATAAATAAAAAATAAATAAATAAAAGAAGAAAAAACAGATAGCAACAGGGACTCAGACATGATTCGGTGCAAGTGTATAGGAAAGAAGTGGAAGGGCGAGGGTCGAAATAGATAGAGAGAGAACGAACAACAACAAGAAAAAGTGCGGCCATATAATGTGGAAAGAAAGGGTTATTGACATTGTGGAGAGTTAGGCAGTCAGTTCAAGGTTACATGACGTCAGATATCTCTACTCCCGACAGGAGACACGTTGCTCCACCTCCCCGCCGATCGAACATAATCGCCCGACCTGTGACGTCATAGACTCCGCCTGCTCTCTCTCCGCTAGTGCTCTACGTATACGAGTGTGTAGTTAGTGGATTTGGCGGGATTTTCCTAGTCAGCGTTAACTGTTCATATTTGGGGCAACCGAATATTGCGCTTAGACGTAGTATCTGTCAGGCGTGAATAGCTAAAAGGGATGGTGTTCCCTATAGACGGTCTATTGTTCTCAAGGTCAAGTTTAATTTGTCACGTGACGCTGGATAATTCGCGATTCACACGCACGATGTTGTGAAAGGGTTATCTTCTCGGTGCGCACGTGTGATAAACAAACTATTTCTGTAGTTTACAGAAACAGTAAGAATTAGTGGTAAGAAAATAAATATTACTACGCTCTTTGAACGTTCACTGTAGCATTTTCACAGAGTACAAATAAAGCTATTTGATTTTCTATACGCACATACTATAACGTCTTACGGGCCGACGGCGATCATAACAAGCACGGCGATCATTTTGGGCTAAAAAGGGGGTGGGTGGAAACTGAAAATCTAACTTTTACCAACGGGAATACTAAGGCGGAAAGAAAATTAACTCCGATAATCTGCCATTCGGAAAATACAGTGCTTCAGCAGGTGATTGTCTGACGTTTACCAATTTTACATGACGGATGTTCAAATATAGACAAAAATTTTCATGCTGCGGCGCTCTTGCAAATAAATAGTTCAGCGTAGTTACGACTCATTGGTGCTCATACACTACATGTTTGAACTCCATAATAATGATACTTTCTCTTTCCATTGCTCCAGTTAGCTATAATAAACATAATTGTTAGGGATTCTGGTTGTTGTATCGCTGGACTAAAAGAAGACTTGGATATTTATATATGTACAGTCTTTGCGGCTTGCGGATACTTAAAACGCAGGACGAGGCGAAAGTTCGAGTGGCTTCTCGATAGGGGAAGAGAAATGGGAGATCCTTAGACCCGTCCCCCAGAATAATTCTTCCTCAAAACTGGAACGGAGCTGGGCAAAGTCGCCCTATAACGTACGTAGCGTATTCGGAAACTAAGTACCGTTTCATTCTAGCGCCGTCGCAGCGCTCTGGTAGGCGTCCCGCGCATGCGCACTAGTCTTTCGTGTTCACTGACTTTCAATTGTCGCCATTTTGGTTGCTCTATGTTGTGTTTTCAGTTTGCTCTGCACATTCAAAATGTTTAAGACAATTAGTTCTCCCGCTGACTGTGAGATTCGTGCCGTGATTAAATTTTTGAACGCGAGGAATGTTAAACCGGCCGAAATTTATCGTCAAGTGACAGAAGTTTACGGTGAATACGCGATAAGTGATGGAATGGTGAGAAAGTGGGTAAGAATGTTTAATGCAAGTCGAACAAATGTCCACGCCGAGGCTCGGAGTGGTCGGCCTTCTGTTGTCACCGATGATTTGGTAAGGAAAGTTGATGAAGCAATTCATGAGAACAGACGCTTCACAATGACAACTCTTTCAGAGGCATTTCCACAAATTTCACGTACTGTTTTGTTCGAAATTGTGTCTGACCGCTTGAATTATCGCAAACTGTGTTCCCGATGGGTTCCAAAAATGCTCACTGATGTTCACAAAACAAAGCGACTTGGTAGTGCCCTGACATTTCTCACGCGGTACAGTGATGAGGGAGAAAACTTTTTAAACCAAATTGTGACAGGTGATGAAACTTGGGTGTGTCATTTCACACCAGAATCGAAAAAACAATCGATGGAGTGGAGACACACTCATTCTCCGAAAAAACAAAAGTTCAAAGTGACAATGTCATCACAAAAAATCATGTGCACTGTCTTCAGGGATAGGAAAGGCGTTTTGCTTACTGATTTCTTCCCAGAGGTGAAACCATTAATGCGGCACGATATTGTGAGACTTTAACAAAACTAAAGCGTGCCATTCAAAACAAACAAAGAGGAATGCTCAGTAAAAGAATTATATTGCTCCATGACAATGCTCGGCCCCATACTGCTGGTGTCACTCAATCGTTAATTCGACAGTTTCATTGGGAGCAGTTCGATCACCCGCCGTACAGCGCGGACTTGGTGCCGTCCGACTATCACTTGTTCCTGCACATGAAGCGCGAGCTTGGTGGCAAGCGCTTTGGATCTGAGGATGACACGAAAAATGCTGTGGAGTCGTGGTTATCGAAACTGGCGGGAAGTTTCTTTGACGATGGTATACAAAAACTGGTCACCCGCTATGATAAGTGTTTGATCATTGGCGGAAACTATGTTGAAAAATAGTTTAAGACATGTATTTTCATGTAAAAATAAAATTGGATTCGAAAAAATTGTTTTACTATTTTTTTTTTTTCAAAACGGTACTTAGTTTCCGAATACGCCTCGTATAAGGTGCCAAGGCCCATATCAGCGACAGATGCAATCTTGCGCTCCTCGCTACGTTGAAATTCGTAGATTTATTCTGATGTTAAAAAGTTGTCACTGTCAGCTAAGTGTGAGTAGCCACTACAACAGCAACATACCGGCGCAGGAGGTTCATAAGTGTTGCGCAATGAACCATCATTTGGTTTTTTGACTAACAAAAGCGTCTTTCCATCTCGTATTTAAAAATTTCAAGACTTAAATGCAAGAAGTTTATATCCAGATCCAAGATATGTCACCATCGAACTATTGCTCACTCACTTAACTTTTAAGAGGGTTGGAGCTCAAGTTAATGAGCAGGTTACTGATGCTGCGTAGAATGGGTCAAAGTCAGTGGCGTAGCTAGGGTGGGGCAAAGGGGGGAGGACATCTGTGCCCAGGCGCAGCATTCAGGCGGCGCCAAATCAATGCTACAAAATTTTTAATGAAATGTTTTCCATTCTTGGCACACAGAAAGGGGCGCAAATTCTTCAATTGTCCCCGGGCGCTGGAATCCTAGCTACGCCACTGGTCAAAGTGCAGTCAAAAGACTTATTATTCTGGAATAAAGAAACATCTTGGATGTGGGGACAATTATTTAGTGTTGCGCAATGATTCATCACTTGATTTTTGACTAACAAAGGCGCCTTTCCGGCTCCTATTTAAAAATTGAAATCTTACAGTGCAGGCAGTAACGTCCAGATTTAGCACCATCGAACTTTCATCCTGCCGACTTAAAAGAATTTTTATGAGGGATGGAAGTTCGAGTTTAATGCTCACTCACTTAGTTACTGATGCAGCGCAGGAATGTATCAACGTGCAGTCGAAAGACTTACTGTTCTGGAATTAAGAAAATTCTTGGGTTGCTGGAACAAAGACGCAGTGTTAAGTTGTTTCACAGTATTCAATATGTTCTGGCCTTAGTAGATTAGTAGACAGATGGCGTAATCATCGCGCAGAAAAGGTTCAGTTAACTCTTATAACTCAACATGTGCTGACGCATATCCTGCAGCATCAAAACGACGAAATTCTTGAATATATGTCGTCAATATGTTTATATAATATTAGCCGCTGCGCGGCCAGCCTTCGTCTGGCTTTTAAGTGTACCAGAAAAATGCCTAAAGTACCAAACATTAAATTTGAAAACTGCACAGAATTTTACTCTGCAGAACAATTTTATCGAAAAAGAAGCAAACAACAACGGGAAAAAAAAATTCAGTTAAAAATGCATTACATATAAAAAGCTTACAACGAAATAAGCAATATCCCTTAATACAAATATTAATTATCCTAATAAATAAATTAACTAACTTCCCTTTGCAAAATCTTAAGAACTCAAATGGTAGAAGCAGATTAAGAACTTAAACAGATTAAAAAATATCATGCAAAACTTTTTTATAATTAAAATTATGTGTAATTGAAACACAATATTACAATGAAATAAGCAATATCCCTTGATACAAATATTAATTATCCTAATAAAGTAATTAAACAATTTACCGTTGCAAAAAGAAACAACTTTTTAATTTCTTAAACTTTTCAGT
>KK116681.1:144364-211127 GCA_000611955.2 Stegodyphus mimosarum | reverse complement strand
CAAAGGAAAATAAACAGCACATTTTTTAAAATAAGTTTTTTTTAAAAAAATTCCGCTGAAAAGGTGTTAAGCTCACCTGATATACAAGGTACCAAATAAAAAAGACATAAGATATAAAATACATAATATAAATGATAATAATAATAATGATAATAATAAATGATGATAATAATGATAATAATAATGATAATGACAGATATTGATTTGATGATAATAATGATGATAATAATAAATGATAATATAAATGATAATAATATAATGATATAAAAGACATCTTAGCACTAAATGATCTGATTCTTTATGAAACAAAACTACGCCGCATGTTTTGAATATTTTATAAGCAATAGTTAAAACCGCACAATAGAACTCGCTTTGTCTCCATAATGCTTTTCAGATTATCCTTCAGTTAACTCTGTATATTACACACTACGCCAGGACTGGCCAAACTTCAAGATGATAAGAGCCGCATGATAGATTTCATGAACATTCGAGAGCGGCAAGTCCAAATTGATATCGTTTAAAACATGGCAGCAATACAGGTTTTAATATGAAACTTTTGAAACTTTTGAAGTAAATTAATCAGAATTTCGTATTTAGTATGGTTATATATAAATATGAATAAATATATGTTATTTCTACTCATTTGTGTTCAGAAAAGTTAAGTCACGAGAAAATACAAATTTGTAACTCTTGTCCTAAGTGTTCTACCTTCAGGTACAGAAACCAAATATTTTCATCTGCTTTCCTATTTCCCTCTCCACTAGTAATTACTGTTGTTTGATTTTAGTAGAAGTGAACTAAAATCGCAAGCATATGCATATGTCTACAATTATGTGAAACAATTTGAATGAATTATTAGTCCAAAGGAGCAATTTGCCCAGGACTATTAATTTCGTTTTGGCATTTTGCGTTGATTCACTACAAGTGTTGTTTCACATTTCAAATTGTTGCCATAAAATATTATCGCCCTGTATTATATTTAAAGAAATTAAATAATGAAGAATCTGCATGAATGTATGTATGTTTCTCGCATTGTGATAAAACAATTGTACCTAAACCTATGAAATTTTGAATAACGTAACCCTCCTGTGAATATGGATATCTGGAAGCCCAAATTTCAAATTTGGAATTTGTTTTATTATCGATTTCATATTTTGTAAAACTTTAACGAATTTTTGATTAACGAACTCAAGGATTTCAATGCGAGTATTGGCAACGTTGCACAGAAAATTTTTTTTATCTTCAGCGTGTTGTAATATTGCTCTTGAACTGAATTTTAAGGTTTAAGTGCGAAGAACATGATATTTAATAAATAAAGGTAACGCACAAAATGTTAGAAAAAACGCCCCTTTGGATGTAATTCAAAACCAGAAACCTTTCAGTGTTTTTTTCTTTAAATCATTATTTTAAAACGTTTTTAGAATTTTTTTTTAAATCATAAGCAATCTTAAAGAGTAAATTAAATGATATAGGTCTACGCGCATTGCAGAGAAACTGATCGAAAAAGAAAATTTATTTACAAATTAGCTCGTTTTTAAGCTTTTGCGCACAAATTAATTTTGCTTCTCCGCAGTTACTATTGGGACATGCCAAGTTTCACTTTTGCCCAGCGTTGAAGAATTTACTTAAAAATATAAATAATTTAAAAAAAAATTTTTTTTGAAATGTTTTAGATTTTAAATTACGTCCAAAGGGGCGTTTTTATAACATTTTGTGCGTTACCTTTATTTATTAAATATCATTTTCTTCGCCCTTAAACCATAAAATTCATTTAAAGAACAATATCGCAAAATAATTTTAAACTGAGCATATATTTAGAATTTTCTATACACAGTCTCACGCGCTGGACATAAAAATGTTTTTTCTGTACAACGTTGTCATTGCTCGCTTTGAAACCCTTCGGTCTGTTAATCAAAAATTCGTAAAAGATTTACAAAATATGAAATCGATAATAAAAAAAATTTCAAATTTGGGCTTCCAGATGCCCACATTCGAAGGAGGATTTCGTTATTCAAAATTTGATAGCTTTAGGTACCATTGCTTTATCACAATGGGAGAAACATTTATGCAGATTCTTCATTATTTAATTTCTGTAAATATAATACAGGACTGCAATGTGGCAACAGTTTAAAAAATTATTCAGACTTTTAATGTTTCCAACGCAAAATTGCCAAAAAAAACAGTGATTCAGGGGCAAAGTCCCTTTGGACTAAAAAAAAAAACATGATTGCAATAAAATAACTCAGCAGAAAGTTTAAAATAAATAAATTCTTATCTTGGCATCCTTACGGTTAGAAAATAAATCTAAAATGGAGGTTGAAACGCAGTCTATAGGCATATAAGTATACTTTTAGAAAATAAAGGATTAGACTTAAAAAATAAACATTTACGGAGTTAATATGATGATCGAAAATTAGAGAGACAAAAAATAGCGACGGATTAAAGAATTGTAATGATGACATCAGAGTGGGGGCAACCGGTGCTTTTGTACACCATGCGGCAGTACTAAGAAGTGCCGGCTACAACCTAAGGCGTTATTTGTGTCGAGCTAGAGAGAAAGAAGGTCATCAAACAATGTACGAGAAAACACTATAAGCTAAAGCGATTACCAGCATCAGTATGCCGTATTTCGCAAAAACTTTTAAGAAAAGAGATATTTGTACTCAGTTGATCCCTCACTGCTTGACGCAACGTTATTGCTATGAAGGTTTGATAATGAAGGTGAAAGATTTCTAGCTCTAATAACAACACTGATAAAAAGTGAATTCAGAATTTTGACCAAAATTGAAATCGTTGTGAATCCAGTGATTCTTCATGTGACCCCAAGTATTTCAGAATGCACAACCATTGTTGAAATAAATCATAATCTTTGCCTAGGATTATCACGGAATTATTACGAAGATACGAGCTTCATGAAGGAAAAGTGTTCATTGCAGCGTATTACTGTGAGTAGTTGACCGACTTGCTTAGGGATGGGGAATTAATTTTGAAGGACACCGCAGAAAATTGATACAAGTCTCCTAAAAGTATACGAGCGGCAATGTTCACCACACCAAAAATAAAATCCTCGAGTTTAAAATTCTTCCGCAAATTGAAAGAGTTATGCGTAGACTGCAGGGCGAAAGTGGTTTGTTCGTTTGTTACTCAAGGCATTTAAAGATTGAATAAAAGTAGTACCCTACAACGAACAGCAAACTATCCAAGTGGATCACAACTGCTGTGAACAATGGGATCCCACAGATGGAATGTAAGCAGAAGCTACTTGAAATAAAATAAACGTGACAGAAAAACTATTAGAGAGCAATACTTTTTAGATTAAGTTCGTACTTGCAGAGTTTGTGCTGCTCCGATAGCCATTACCTACTCAAAAGTGTAAGAAATGGAATTCTTTGCAATTTTATTTATTACTCTGACAAAAAGCCTGCGATGGACAGTTTGAAATCGATTAAATCATTACGTAAATAATATAAGAATTTAAATTAGCGATTAATAAAGAAACGTGCCATTGCATGATTTCTGTTTCAAACTCCATTTGTATTTAAAAAAATTAAACTACTATTTATCGGAAACAAGTTGCATTTCAGAGGGCAAAGGTCCTCAAGTAGCTCGTAAACCTCAGTTTGACCATGCTTATACTATGGAATGAAATTTTCTCTCCCAATTTGTTTCTCGGGGAAAGGAATTCATAGTTATCATAAAGGGTAAGCTTAAGTCTTTAATATGTCTTAGCAGATGATTAGAATTAGGATTATTCAGATTAATGCAAAACTAAAAGAAAAAAAAAAAAAAAAAAAAAAAAAAAAGCTAACGGCCTGAGAAGATGAATGCCTTCGTGGAGGATCTGTCTAAGGGAAACTAGCTCATATTTACGTCACACGGACAAACAAACCTCAGAAATTTCCTTGCAGTCAACCCCTTCATCCAGGTTTAAGTTCAGATCGAACTACTAGTACTCAGCGGTTTTACGCTTAGCCGCTAGTGGCCCCTCGGCAGATAAGAGTTTCTGTTTCAAAATATGAAACTCAATATCAGTCCCTCTGCAAGTACCATGTGTAACGTGGGTGGAAATCAACCTTCCTTAGAAAATCCTCCACGAAGGTATCCCTCCCATTAAGCAGATAGCCTTCACGAGATTTACTAAATTAAATATATCAAACCAACCCTTCACAAACAGATAATACTTTTAGCTTTATTCTTCCTTTCCAAATCATTGTTGCCAAATAAATAAATGAATGAAAAATAAAGAACAGAATAAAATAATAATAAAAAAAAATCTGAAAGCTTTCAGATTTTATATTACGCCCCAAAGGAGCGTTTTTTCAATTTCTTGTCTGTTACCTTTATTTATTAAATATCATGTTTATAGTTTTAGAACAGAACATGCAGCAACGATTAGATAATTCTTCAGATGATATCATTTTTGTGCATTCTGAGTTATAAAATGAATGAGCTGTAACGCTATTAAGTGAGCCTAGCGCCACAATGTCGCTGTAGTAAACAAATATAGTGAATTTTAAAGAGTGCATTTATTCTAATCTGGTTTATGCGCTATTGATGAAGTAGATTTATTTCAATCCAATAAGTTTAAATGAAATGCAAGAAAAAATGCGTGTGATTTAATATTCCGTACAAGGAAGTCATGGGATCTATACATCAGATTTTTTAGTTATAAGGATAAAAAATTACGTAGAAGCGCGAAGATTTGAATTTTCGAATCGGTTTCCAAGATTCGTGGGATTGGAGAATTCGAATGAGTTTCCCGATTTGGAATGTTTTCCAAGATTCGTGTCATTCGCAGATTCGAGTGTCAAATCCCTAGTAAGTGCCTGAAGTAGAGATGGAAAAAAGCGATAATGCGACTATTAAGTTGGTAGACATTGATTGTGAAGTTACGAAGTCGCAGTTAGCAAGCATTGAACCATCTCATAATTCATGTAATGCAGAGATGGGAGAAGCTGATGTATAGCTTAAGCAGGTGTTCTAGTATTGCAAGAAAATACACCCACTTCTCAAACTAAGTTCGTGTCTCATAATACAAGTTGCACAGACACAAACTTGATTCTAAACCAAGATACTTCTGTTTGTAAAAGAATCGGATTCCTTTCACAAATCTAAAGCAAAAATCGGAACTGGTTTTCAGGAAATATGCGGGTAAAATAAAGAAAGAAAATTAAGAAAATAAGCAGGTACCAACTGCTAAAAATACCGAGGTGAACTGTACACATGATGCGAATAAACTACAAAGTGGTAAGCAAACTGTTCCAGATCTTGCTGTGGATGAAAAAGCTGAAGCGACTGAAATCTTCAGACTGTGATATGCAAACAGATATATATACACAGTCCAGTCACATTAATGTGACCATCTGTCAAAAGCCAGAATAACCACCTTTCGCAGAGCGGACTGCTGCGAGACGTGCAGGAAGAGAGTCACATAGGTCCCTGAAGGTGTTCTCTGGGATGTTGAGCCATGCCGACTCTAATGCCGTGGCCAGCTGCGCTAGATTACGCGGTTGAGGATCCATGGCGCGAACAACTCGATCGAGATGGTCCCACAGATGCTCGATTGGGTTTAAGTCAGGTGAGTTTGCTGGCCAGGGGAGGACGGTAAACTCATCCTGGTGCTCTTCGAACCACGCACGTACACTGACAGCTGTATGGCACCTCGCATTGTCCTGCTGGAAGATGCCATCATCCTGAGGAAAAACAATGCGCATGTAGGGGTGAACATGGTCCGCAAGGACAGATGCGTACTTGTATTGATCCATTGTGCCTTCCACAATGATCAGTGAACCTAGAGAATGCCAGGAAAACATTCCCCAGACCATAATGCTCCCGCCTCCAGCTTGGACCGTTCCGGCAATGGTTGCAGGGTGGTTCCTTTCAGAGGTTTCACGCCTTATACGCCAACGTCCATCTGTCCGATGGAGCATAAAACGCGATTCATCCGAAAACGCAACCTGTCGCCACTCAGTGGACGTCCAGCTGCTGTACTGGCGTGCAAATTCTAGCCTTCGCCGTCGATGAACAGCAGTCAGCATAGGTGCACGAACCAGGCGTCTGCTTCGGAGGCCCAGACGCAGCAATGTTCGCTGAATAGTACTTTGGGAGACACTTTTGGTAGCCCCTTGGTTCATTTTGGTGGTCAGTTGCTCAACGGTAGCCCGTCTATCTGCCCGAACGCATCTCCGCAACCGTCGTTCGCCTCTGTCATCTATGGCCCGTGGTGCACCACATTTGCCACGTCGCTGATTTTGGACAGTCCCATTTTGCCATGCACGGTACACTTTTACCACGGCGGCACGCGAACAGTTCACAAACTCAGCCGTTTCGGAAATGCTTCCACCCTTGGCCCGAAAGCCAATGATCATGTCCTTTTGGAAGTCGGATAAATCGCTTCGTTTCTGCATTACGCCAACGATTGAAATGTTTTCCGAAGCCCTCACACACCCTTTATATACGCTCAACTGCACTGTGCTGCCACCTGCCTTCTGTGATTGGTTATTTAACTCTGACATGGAAAGTACGTGGTGGTCACATTAATGTGACTGGACTGTGTATATATCTGAGAACTGCAGTGAAAAAGTAATTAATCAGGGTTTATAACTTGATGAAAAGCCTGAATCTGAAATTCACTCTTAACTTTAATTTATATAATTTAAAACTGTTATGTTTTTAATTTGTGGCTATAGCTTGTAAATAGTGTAAATATTCATTTTTTTTATCTTTGTTTACCTTATTTGTTTGTTTTATTACCTTTTGTTTGTATCAAATTTAGCTTCTGATCAAGGATTGTACTGGCCGGGAGGTGCAGTCCTCGGGAGGGGACAGTGTTGTAAAATGTCCGACTGCGGTGAGATAGCTTCTTCGCAAAGCGGGATTAGGGTTTCCAGATGTGGCGCAAAATCGCCCATTTGGTGATATTTGGAGACAAAATTGGCGATATGCCACAGACGGAGTGGAAACATTGTAAAAGGCATTCTTAAGAGGTTTCTCGGGAATATTCTCGAAGGCAGGTTAAAGCTATGCCTCTATGCGGAGTAGTAGTGTAGCAATTGTATCTTGAGCTCACTAGTGTGTCTTGCGTTCAGAGGTTAGCTTAAGAGCGATCGACCGAGTTGAGAACTGTATTTCAGTGTTTTGCCGTGAAACGTTCTTCACTGTTATAGCCTGAAGGCTGTTTTGCTGACTGTTTCAGAGTGTTTATCGTAGCGCCGACTATAAACGTGTCTTTTTAACTCTCCTGTGTAATACTGGCAAATAAATTGCGTTTTTGATTCTTCATAGAGTGTTGTAATCAACCACTTCAAATCCACGAAACTGTAGAACGCAATAACATGAATATACTAAGCCATGTTTTATCAGTAAAGATTATCGATAGAGATGGCCCAGTTTTAACAGCGAAATTAATATGCATTTAGACTAACATGGGAACATTATATAGCTTCTGCATATTTAAAAAGTAAAAAAATATGTAACATAATTCTATAAAAAATGAACTTTTATTAAAATCAATCAGATTAAAAAATAAAAAAAATATTATCATTCAGAACTTCATCTACTGCTTTTACATAGTTTAGTTTGTTAATTAATAACAGATATATTAAACACGAAAGAGTAATACCTTATGTTTCTCCGAACGGTAACAGACTCAAATGAAAAGTGAAACTGTAAAGACGTGTTTCGAGACTATTAGCCCTTTGGGGCTAAAAACATACAGATGCAACAAAGCAGAACAAGAACGAAATTCGATAAAAGCAGAGCAGACAACTACCCCATACATTCGAAAAAAGTGGAAAAGAAAAAAATTTATAAAATTAAAAAATTACACGATTTTATGTTTCTGTCACATCGAGATTAGTGTTTTGAGAAAAGTAAAAGAAAAACAGCCTGTTTATCAGCTAACAACAACTAACCAGTGTAGAACTCAGTAAACTAATCAACCCATTTATGCCTAGGGAAAAATTCCGAATCCATTTATCCCTAGGAAAATATTTAGGAATAAGTAATATTAAATATTAGGAAATATTTCGAAAAAAATTAAGTTATACAAATAGTTAATTTATTAATTTATATACATGCGTATACCCATATATTTTGAGAGTGGGCACCCTCACCCCAAAAAAAGCAGACGCTTACAGACCTATGACAGAGTGGAAGCGCCTTATTTTGTCCTTTCCCTCTTTATCACCCGGCGTAAAAAATTGCAAAAGGAAAAGCCCTTGTTTTTTAAACTTTATTTTGCACTGTGTCAAATTGAATTTTCAATCGCAGAGATGGAACGGACTGACAGGGGCTTGATATTTGCCAGCGATACAGTTCCACAATTCTTCTCCCTCGCTCCCACCTCTCACTGCTGCCTGTCTCACTCTTTAAAAGCAAAGAAAGGGCAGGGGAAAGCAAAGAGTGGGGAAAGGGGATTTCCGATTGTCTGCCGCATGTAGAAAAGCGCGAAAATACAAATTCAATTGAGATGATAGGAGGGTTCATCCTGAATATGTAACGCCGTCAGTTATTTAAGTGATATTTATGGTTTCGGACTTTTCAGCAGAGTTCTTCTGTCTCTTCAAATTGTCTTCTCCTTTTGCAATTTTCTTTTCAATTTTTTTTCTCTGCAGAATACATCGTGTACATAAAATAGTGCTTTTGGTACTTTAAAAAAATACCATGTGTTTTCAAAATAAGAAACGTTTTAATTGAAACTGCAACCAATTGAAATGTATTGTTTTCTTATCAATTACAATGAATAGATATGTCGAATTCTAGGATTTTGTAATAATGCACTCCGGCTCAAAGACCTGTTGTTGTTGTTGCGACTAATCCTCTTGACCCGATCATAGGCTAGACCTGGTCCAAGAATTCATAGCGGCCAAGAGGAAAGGAATTGCACCTGTCGTCGAGAAAGGCCTTGGGATCTCATGAATAACAGTGAGTTGAATCGGCTCCATCCCAGTTTTGAAATAGGACAGCCAAGAGGTCAGATCCAAGGGTTATTTACCTCCTCTTCCCCTGCCAACAACTCTCCAGAGGATTTTCGACTCGACAGCATTATAAGAACCCTCGTTAAACAAAGATACTACACCTTAAAAACCACCTACAACCATCCATAGAATTCCAGCCCATCGCTACGGTTGTCAACTTCTCTTCTACCATGTCAAGCAAGGCAACGCTCAAAGATCTTCGGCATTATTGGTTCAGATGAGTCATGGGCTGATGTCCAACAGCATCCCAATTTGGATAAAAATTTGACAAGAAATGGTACCTGAAGATAATTTACCTTCTTATTATCTGCCAATACCCTTTCGAGGAAACAAACATGTCTATGCCTTACCCGATACCACCTACCATCCCGACCAACCAACAGGTGGTATGATAAAAGTTACGCATATTAAAACCAAAGTATAAATTTAGAGTGTAGTATACCCAGTAAACACGATAAGGATAAGTAAATAGCACTATACTAAAACGGCAAATCTGAAAAACTTATTTCATGCAACACACGTTTAGAACTATGTCAAAGTTTCATATTTTGGGAAAATCACATTATAATAATTCTTCTCTACTTATTTCAGAGAATATGCCTCTCAAAGGTTTTCGCATCCGAATCGATGGCATTCCTTTATTTTAAGTATAAAGATCTATCTATTAAACAAGTATTTGATAATCATACTATTTTTACTATATGTCATATTATTTAATAATCATATTATTATTACTATACAGGCATTTTTATTTATTTTCACAAGCCAGTTAAGTTTACGCTTTTCTTTCTCTAAGCCTTCATTCCCCTAATTGTCAATGCCAGAATATTTGGTCAGGTAATTTGGTAGCGCGCGTAAAGGAATGCAAATTCTACCATTATGAGAAAAGGAGAAGAAATACTGAGCTCTAGAAAGGAAAGTTGGAAAAGAAGTTGGCAAGCACCGTATCTTGTTGCGTGAGTTTCTGTTTCCGAATTTATTGCTGGTTAAAATGGTGTAATTGCTATTAGTTTGTTGCCACGAGACTTCGACGCGGTTTTAGATAACAGGATTATCTGAGACCTGGGGAAAAATCTATTGTTGAGTTAATATCTTTGAATTTTAAGTTTAATTCTTGTTAGCTGAGTTACCGCCCGAGCATGGCGTGGTCTGTTAGCGTCAAGTCGACGTATTGTGAATTTTTAAAAGAGTTTTAACACAGAGACTTTTTAATCCTTCTCCTGTTTGGTTCCTGCATTTACTTCAGCTGTCACACTGAAAGCTAATAAGTAGCTATTACAACTATAATAACGAATTTAACCGTAGATATTTGTATATTACTACACGTATTCATTACAGGACAATAAGAAATGCACACACAAGGATTTTGTCTAACTAAAAAAGACTTTAAAAATATAATTATAAACATATTTTATGCTGAGATAGAAACGTACATATAAATATAAATAAAAATTGATGGGGGAAAAACTTTCCTGATAATCTCATTGATATGAGAATAATACAACTCTGTAATCATGAAGGAATTACGCAGCGTTGTCATATCTTCAGCCTGAGCTTATATGAGTGAATTAAACAATAATTTTCAAAGAGTCAAGTTTCATACAATGGAGTAAGTTTTATCTCATTTCCCTAATTGTCATCTCTAAAACAACCACTTCCCTTACTGCGCTTTAAAATAATCTAATTACAAAAATATTATAGCACAAAACACACCTTTCTATATTAAACTTCCATAATCAGAATTCAGTTACCATAAATAATGTTTCTAAACATACTATAAAATGTTTCTACATATACCATAAATCAAGCCGGTAAAGAAAAGCTGCTCAACTGAAACGCGCGAGAGGTAGCAACTAAATAAGCCACCTTTCATCACAAAAGAACGAAAATTAGACCATTGGTTACACCTGAAAGAAAGTGAAATCAATTAGCGAGTGACACAAGCGTGTAGATGAAGGGGTATTATAAAAGCGGGTCTTTGGACTACGCCCCAAATGGCTTTGTTGTGCAATGGTGTATTAGACATGGTCCGGTAGACATCCCATCAATGATACATCCGGCCGCTAAATGACTTTTTAGTTAGTTCAGAAGTTGTCCAGAACAGTCGTTTCCAAAGAGACACGGTCGTCTTTGCCAGTTATTTTCGTTCGCAAGATGTCACGATCAGCGAAATGGTTTCTCATTTCGGTTTCTCAAGCTCGTGTAAGAAAGTTTGAAAAGCACGTGGAAGGACGTGTTTAAGTAAAGACGTGTTTGTTCCCCACTTCATGTTTCTTTAAATATTCATGCATCCGTGCTTCGTGATGTATCGGTTTTTTTCTTGCTTCAATGGAACGCTTAATGTTTCACTGAATTCGCGATTTTGTATTTACCTACGTAACCTATAAACCAGTCAAAACAGTCACACATCTATGCAATATTTGACACCGTACTATTAATTCTTTTATTATATATAACTGCTTAGTTTACCACGTCTACGAATATATATATATAAAGTAAATAAATTTCTTAAATATTTGCAGCAAGAAGTTGCAAAAGTTTAAATGAGGCATCTACTAATAGTAAAAGGTAGACCCTTTAATAATCGCTTGGGCTCCCTAAGATCCGGGTCCAAAGCTTCATGTTTTAACACCTCGTAATCATATCAGAAGTGCTGATTTCAATGCAGAAATCATATTTTCTACGTCTTAACTGCCTTTTTGTAGCAGAAATGTTGAGGATTCTGACTATTCTATATTCGCATGCCAATTTACCTAAGACCTCCACTACAAGCCACTTTTATCAGAAGTCATATACTCTAGGAAGAAACATCTGCTAAATGTGAAGCGAGTCAAGTTTACCAATTCTGTAAAATCTGCATTTGTTAACAAACACAGAAACAAGGATTTCATTTCACCTTATCCCAATGAGTTCACGGATCATCAAAACTTTGAACTGCCCTCTTTTAAGCTACCTGGAACACTGCACAAACAGGTAGCATGTGAGGACTATCCTTGATGAGCAAAGGTTAAACCTTGAACTGTCCTCTCTTAAGCTACCTGGAGCACTGCACAAACAGGTAGCATGTTTGTGCAGTGCTCCAGGTAGCTTGATATAGCTCATCAAGGATAGGTAAAAAGCTACCTATGCTCCAGGTAGCTTTTTACCTATGCTTGATGAGCAAAGGTAAAAAAACCTTGAACTGTACTCTCTTAAGCTACTGGAGCACTGCACAAACAGGTAGCATTGAGGACTATACTTGATGAGCAAAGGTTAAACCTTGAACTGTCCTCTCTTAAGCTACCTGGAGCACTGAACAAACAGGTAGCATGTGAGGACTATACATGATGAGGAAAGGTTAAACCTTGAACTGTCCTCTCTCTCTTAAGCTATCCGGATATACTTGATAAGCAAAGGTATACAGCTGCTGCCTTTCGTGCCGTGCTACCTGTACATGTAGCAGAAATTTACAATGAAGCTATATTGCTCGATGTCAGATATCATTCCGACTGTTTTTGTCAACTTCAACACAGATTGTCTCCCAGTTTGTTTGGTTTAAACTATCTTGTTTTCCAGACAATTATAATTTATCCAGAAGTCAAGCTGAGTTACCAACTTCAGGATAAAAGGGATATAACCATGCATAAAAAAGTATGTGAAGGAGACACACATCAATGTAAAAAAAATTAGGCAAAAGAAAACTTAATTTGGCGTATAATTTTCATATATGCACAAACTGTCAATTTTAGCTCTTTCATTTAGAGGTCAATCGCTCTCGAAATCAAAGGAGTTTAAAAAAAACTACATCAATCTAATTTTTTAGCCCAGTTTTATACTGCGTTACTAACAGGTAACGTCAGAGAAACACGAGTTGATTTTAAAACACTATTTTTCCAGAAATGATTATTTTTATTCTGGAATACACTCATCATTTGAAGTTTTAGAGGGCACTAAAACAATTCTGAAGAAAGAAGGAAGTTTATAGATTTCTCAAAAACAAGTTCAAAAGCAGGTCTGTTTCATGACTTGACTAAGCATCTGTCAGTGCCATTTATTTGAAAGAATCATAGGAAATATAAAACTTTTACTCGCTGATAAAAAATTACTAGGAATTCTTGTGATGGTATGTCTGTGAAGATCTCAGAGTAAAACCTTTACTCCCTGGATTAAAGCCTGGTTACACAATACCATCATATTTTGAGGAAGCAGAATAATAGGGGAAAAGAGAAAGATACCATATTAAAACATTCCAATCTAAAAATAAGCTACTAACTCTAATCACTGAAAATATAGTTTCTGGTTTCCAGTATTCTCCGAAAAGTGTATTAGCTCCCATTCTATCGTATTAATACTACTGTACATGCAATGAAGAACTTCTCGATTGCGAGAGATATAGAAAAGGAGATGATTTTCGTTTCCTAGAAACAAAATTATCAGATTTAACCAAACCAAAGTTAAAAAAGATATCTTTTTGCTCCCAAAATCACAGAACTCACGACTGCTTCTGAATTAAGTTATGTGAAATAAGGCGAACCTAACGCATGGAAGCCCTTTAAAAATGAAACTAATTAAACAGGCAAGAGCCGCATTATAAATGTGAAGGTCGAAATAAAATCTGTTAAAAGGACAACAGTATTTTTTGTTTTTCCTTCCAGCGTTATAGATATTATTCATGCCTCTCATATTACAGTCCGGACAAGGGCGAGGCACGTGAGGCACTTGCCGCCGGTGAACCTTTAAGACAGGCACTCTAAATTAGCTGCGAAATTTTAGAAAACATTAAAAAATAAAGTCTGAATGCTAACTTTCAATTCTGAAACGCGCTGGGAAACACTGTCTTGAAATATCACATTTAAAGCAATAATAAAATACGGTTAAAAAAGCTGATAATTATTGAACTTAAAGAGAAAATAATTTATATTTAAATGGAAATAGTAGACTAAATAATTCTATTTACATAAGTCATCTACAATTTTACATCAAGAATAATAAAAGCATGGTGCAGCCATTACAAATTAAAAAAGATATATAAGCCATTCCTTTAAAATTTTCTGTTAATTTAGTTGCATTATAAAATTTATAAGGCTTATACATCTGACAATGCACGCCTTTTATATTTGATAATACAACCAAATTAATAGATTTTGTTATTTAGACGCTCCACGCTTTTATTACTCGCGATAAAAAATTGTTGACGGATTCCATAAAGAGAATTATTTAATCTATTATTTCCATTGAACTGTAATTATTTTTCTCCTTTTAGCGCATTAATGATCAAATCCATTTTAAATACAAGCTCGTTGTATAAAGAACTTTTTTATTAGAATTTACTTTCTGTTTTTTAGGCTCAATAACTTGTAATGAAATTTTTAATCATTATTAAATCAGAAGCAATAGATTATAAGAAAATTATGGAATAAAGATAAATGACTGAACGAATTCAAAGAATGAAGAAATCGCTTTCAACATTCAGTTTCGGAAACTGGATATAATAACAACAGTACAATAAGCATTTTACTTGAAGCTCAAATAAAAAAAGAATGTCGGCAATTATTCATTAAGTGCGCCAAGATACCGAAGTCGAAAGCAATTTTTTCCGTAAAAAACGGCTTTTCTCCTCTCTGCTTCAGGTTGTAACAGATTAAAAAAAAGTAGAAACTCGCTCAATTAATATTCTGTTTATTCTTCTTGTTTTAAAAGTTTGTGTTATAATCTGCGAAAATTTCAAAACTTCATATTCCACACATTTTTAGATGCCGGAAAAACTTCATATAGCCTAAAAAACCGAGAGATTTTTAAAAATTCACGCTAATTTTCGAAATTAGGTTACAAATTTCATACAAATTTCACTGAAAGATTTTTTTCCTCTCAGTTGGATGGTAAAGTAAAAATCTACTATCCTTAGTTTGTCTGTTAAAGATGATACGTGGGAAAAAAAAATAATAATAAATTAAAAAAAATATCCAAATCGGATTTTGAAAAAAAAAATCGCAGTTGTACATTGCACTATCATCGACCAACAATGCGTGTGCAAAATTTGAGCTCGATAGCTTATCAGGAAGTAGGTTAAAAATTTATGACAAAATTCCAAGCACAATAAAATACCATAAGTGAACTCAACAAAAGCTTACGAAAATGGCGCTACATTCTTGAGCACTTGTAAGTGCTTCTTCCTAAATTCTAACCAGACTAATTCAACAGCTTGATTAACTGTTAAAGATTAAATGTTTAAAGTGAAACAGAAAAATCATTATCATGTATTTTGTATAATTTTTAAGCTCATTATTATTACTTTATACAAAGTTCAAATTTATATAATATGTCAAATGATAAATGCATTGTAATGAATTGAAACTAATAACCAGCTTACGCAACTCGATTTACAACTTTACTTATGTAAACACGAAAGTAACCCTTTGCTTAAACAAATAGCCCTCGTAAGCTTTGTATATTAAATTAAAACACAAACGTAAATAAAAAATTATAAAAAATTATATACAAGTAATATACTTTTTTTTATGGAAAATGTGAGAAAATAATCTTGAGAGATCTCACAATTTAGCTTTAAAGACGAATGTATCAACAGAATATAAAAAGAAATGAAAAATAGAGTTTGTAGAGACATAAGGTTATTACGAAGCAGGAGAGGTGAAAAATAAGCTACGCCTTCGCCATGAATCGAACCACGGACATCTCGGTTACGCGTCGAGCATGCACACCACTACACCACGAAGGCATGCAAAGAAGGCGGGAGAAATACCTTATATACTCCCAATTTTAAAGGGCAACTGAGGTTTTGGGGACCCAATCCCCAAATCGCGGTGGTGGAGAATCATCATCCACCACCTTTTTAGTTCGGGCACCAGTGTAGAGACATTTGTTTATTTGTATGCAGGAGACATGAAAAATGAGCAACGCCTTTGCCGGGAATCGAACCACGGACCTCTCAGTTACGCGTCGAGCATGCAGACCACTACACCACGAAGGCATGCGAAGAAGGCGGGAGAAATACCTTATATACTCCCCCTTCTAAAGGGCGACTGGGGTTTTGAGGACCCAATCGCCAAATCCCAGTGGTGGATTAGGTTTTTTTGGAAGCACCAGACATGAAAAATGAGCAACGCCTTCACCGGGAACCGAACCACGGACCTTTCGGTTACGCGTCGAGCATGCAAACCACTACACCACGAAGGCATGCGAAGGCGGCGAGAGAAATACCTTATAAGTTTAATAAATCAAATTGTCAAGAATCAGTAAATATACCAACTAAATGTGCCGAAAAAATGTTTTTTCACGGTAGAAACAAAAGAAATGAGATACATTTCATTCTCATAATTAAGAAGGAGATATCAAAAATTGAACGAGACAGCTTCTAATTCTCAGTTTCTAGTTGGTGAAAAATTAATGTCATAGGATTTAAGTATTTTAAAAAACAGCAACTTAGATATCCAAATGATATAAATGCTTCAGATAATTCTATCAGAAGGATTTTGAAAACCATGCCATTTCAGTAAAGCAAAATCGAATCTTTTAAAAAGAATTCAGGAATGCAGTTTAGTTCCATCCTATATGAATTCGAAAACTGTGTTAAGAAGAATATTTTTAATGTTTCCAGTTACTAATGTTAGGTTAAAAAAAGCTAAAAATTTAAAATAAGAAAATAAAAAAATAAAAAAAAAAAATTAAAGCTTTCAGATTTTACATTACGTCCAAAAGGGCGTTTTTTTAACGTTTTGTGTGCTACTTTTATTTATTAAATATCATGTTTTTCGAACTTAAACCATAAAATTCAATTCAACAGTAGTATCGCAAAAGAATTTTAAAACCAGCATATCTTTAGAATTTCCGATACACAATCTCGCGCGCTGGAGATAAAAACGCTTTTTTCTGTACAACGTTGCCCTCGCTCGCTTTGAAATCGTCGAGTTAGTTAATCAAAAATTCTTTAATGTCTGATAAAATATGAAACAGATAATAAAACAAATTCCAAATTTCAAATTAGGGCCTCCAGATGCCCATATTCGGTCATCTGGAGGCCCTAATTTGAAATTTGGAATTACGTTATTCGAAATCTGATGGCTCTAGTTACCGTTGTTTTATCACAATGCGAGAAACATACATACATTTATGCAGATTCTTCATCATTTAATTTCTTTAAATATAATACGAGGCTGTAATATTTGGTGGCAAAAGTTTGAAGAGTGAATCAACGCAGAAAGTGAACTAACGTCAAATACCAAAATGAAATTAATAGCCCTTCTGGGCTAACGCCTTTTGGGCAAAAAACAGATAAATAAAAATAATTAATTAATTTACTCAAAATCTTCTCTTGGCCCAAACAAACTTTCAAATACCATTAATTTCTATTTAAAATATAAATTCAATAGATTTTGATAAAATTTACTATTGATTTTATTTTATCAAAGGCAAGAAAAATTAAATTAAAATAAGCTTATTTACTAATGAAGTGGTTTTTATGTTAATTGCAGTATAATTTATATTATTTCACTGTTAATTTGCTACTTATCAAAGAGACACTTTTTAACGCTTTCTTTTAAAAATTATAAATGATTATATGAATTCAACTTTCTGAATATATAACGTTATGATTAGAAATATAAAAGTTATGATATAGATTCATAACATTACCTTTGTTGAATATTGACAGATACGTACAATTTGATTACATAGACATGCGCATTTACCTCAGGCGAAAAAATACTTAGGTACGGCTCTGTCAGTTACACAAAATATTTCAAGAAATAAATAACTAAATATTTTCATATTTAGCATTATTAAAAAAAAATCTTTTTTTCATTTTGTTTTCATAGTTTCAATTTATTATGTGCTGAATAAAATACAAATTTATAACTTTTAAACCAGTGTCCTATTTTTTCTGGAAAATTAGATCAAGTTACTTGATTAACGTAAATCACAAAAGGACTCTCAATCCAGAGCTGGCAGTTGGAATAAAAATGGCAACCTTAAATAAAAAAGAAAAAAAAAAATTGTGTGTGTGTGGGGGGGGGGTGGAATTTTTTTTCCCTTGGGGGGGGGGGTAGAATTCTTATTTTCCCCCTATTCCCAATTTTATGAAGCCTAGAATTGAGAAAATACGTATATTATTATTTTTAAAATTAGAGAAGGATTTGAAGAATACCTTGTCTAAAAGTGAAGGCCCGAAGCACGTGCCCTGTGTGCCCTTCCTTAAAGCAGGCCTTGCTAACAGCCAAAAAATTACATAGAACTAATTGGAGAATGTCTAAAAAGTTTATCCCTAAACCCTAAACCAACATATCCCTAACGATTCAATTTCTATGAATCTCGCCCTGAATTCTTTCCCTTCCGCCTGGTGTTTAGGAGCCATAAATGACAAGTATGAAAGAAATACGCATACATACGCAAAATATACGTATAAAACACTTTATAAAAAATTAAACCCTAAAGTGCTAGTCGACTACTCTGGACTCTAAAATAATTGACTAAAATTTTATTCTTATGTAATTATCACTGATTTATAATAGCCCCGTTTACGCAGAAAATACCAATACTTTTAATAAGTAAGTAAGAAGAAAAAGTCTATTATTTAACAATGCCTGATAAAAAAAATCTGAAAAAAAAAATTGAAATAAATCAGCACGAAAAGCCTACAATGTTCAGTATTTGAATACTCTATAACAAACAATTCGCACACACATCTTGTTCGATGATCAAGATAATCATTCGTAAAATGCGAGATTTGAATATACGATAACATTTTATTCTTATATAAAACATACTGCACTCAGGCTTAGTATTTTGTTTATAAATTAAATTCTCTGTTCCTCTAAGGCGTGAACTGTATCGATCAGTAAAATGTGAAATAAAGAACAAAGCGAAATTAAAATATGAACCCTATGACTCATATGATTAATATTAATTCGATATTTTGTGAAAGGGAATAAGTAAGAAAATTTTAATTCTATTCATGAACAGCTGAATTTACTGTTCTTATAGCAGTATCAAAAGATAATGCTATCAAAATTTCTAGATAATTAACGTTTATACCATAAATTAGTTCTGGAAAGCTTCTGTATTACCAAAAATTAGAGATAACAGGTTTAAATACTCGATTATTGTTCAAAGAAAGGACTAGAATTCATAAAGCTCTATTAAAACAATTCGAGGCCCTATTTCTTTCGTAGCTTCCCAGCACCTATTTTCCTTATTTTTATGAAAATAAGCAAAAATATTACACTTTCTTCGATACCATAATTTTACTCATACGTAAAAGAAAAGGTTTTAAAACAGGCAAATTTTTATTATGATTATATACACATTGTTAATAACCGTACATTAGCAACCTTCAATTAGGAACAATCCACTAACCCATTTATAGAATAAGACACAAAAATGTTATTAAAACGAACTTCATTGAGAAAAATATGAATGTTCATTGTACTGGGGTTTTATATAGGGTGCCTCAAAAGCCAATAAATTTTGAAACAGAGATGCACAAAAGAAAATAAACAACTGAGACAGATTTAATCATGACAACAAGCAGTATACTAGAGAATGCTATTATACATATACTATAGAAATGTTTGTATTTTAAAGACGAATCAGTAGATAACCACCGTTTCTACACAAAAATTCTTGAAGTGGTTAAAAGACAATACGTTCTTCAACTGACCTGCAGAGGTTGCCAACTGATCTCTATAAACAGGCTGTAGAGGTTACCAACTGATCTACGGTGAGCAGGCTATGTCTCAGCAGTAGGCAATTTCCAGGGCAACTCTACGACAGTTTGGCCAGCAACAGGTCTAGTTACGTGGTATGGCTGTTTAGAATTCCTGACATAGTGTCTGATTTTTTCTTGTGGGATCACCTTAAGGGCAAGGTGTACTATTGTCAAGCCGTTACAATTGAACTATTAAAATGAACAATTCCTGAGGAAATCTTTCAGATTCTTATGGATATATTATGGACAATTATGCAGGATGTCCTTCGACGACTGTAATTTTAGCTATTTATTCTATTTCCTGTATCTCCATTTATTAATTCCCCATCCTTTTGAGACACCGTGTGCAAAACAGAACTTGAAACTGCATAAAGGAAAGTTGCATACAGGCCCTGGCAATCTCCCCCTCCCCATTTTTTTTACTTTACCATTTCCTCGTAAATTAATACCTCGTCAGTACTATCAGTCAATACTATCAATCTTTTCTATCTTTGACAACAAATACCTTGTTTCAAAGCTTACAACCCAGTTTGTAAAGCTTTCCCCTTTGCTTCATTAAAAATCACAGGGAACAAGTTTAGGAGTTCAAGCCTAAAAATTTGCAACCATACATCCAGATATAACAACTTGAGCCAGACTTTCGTAAAGTGGAACTTCGGTCATTCTACGTGGTTTATCCAGATATATAATTATACGAGACAACATGCTACAAAAATAGCTTTTTGGCCAGTTTTACGACAAAAAAAAAAAAAAAAAAAAAATCCCGTCTTTCGTAAAAGTTGCAGACAGCATATTTATCAGCTAATTAATTAACTATCGGGATTTCCAACATCATTATCATTGTTTAAAGGATACTAATTATCCTACAGAGAAAAGCACTTCTTGGGGGCATTGAAACATTGCAGCAGTCCGCATGTCCTCGTAAACAGCATCTATTGGCCTTACGCGAATAGAAAAAGAAATGTTGCATCAAAATGCAAGTTGTCTCTAAATCATCCGGTCGTGGGATGAGGGCTTTGTGATACCGAAATGAATCAAAAGAGAAAGAAAAAAAATGCTTGCATGATAATTACAGATTTTTGTAAAAAAGAGTGGCGATTTACGCTTGCAAAATCTTCCAATTAAAATCACGTAAACAAAATATATAATGACTCTCAGCCTAATGATAAAATTAACACAAAATAAACAAAACGCAACGCTGCTTGAAGTTTCGATTATATTGATGAAACTAGTGCATTACACACTTTTATGGGACAATTCAGACATTCAGGGTAGCCACACGTGGTATTTTTTTTTATCCATTAACCCCCTCTCTTTCCTAAATAGAGGTTGCTCCATTCCCTCAACGCGACCTTGAATCAAATTCTCCCTTCATTGTTACGTAACAATGAAGTTCCCCACTGTCCTACTGGCCTAGTGCTCGCGAGGCCCAATCGCGCACATGACGCATGAGCGAAAGCATTGTTGCTCCCCCTTGGACCCCTCTTCCCGATCCCCTCCCCTTCCACCCGCAATGTCTGTGCAACGTCATCAAGGGGCTTAAGGTGGAGAGGCCGTTACATTTTTCTGGCGTGTCTTCCCCACAAAACGTATCAGGATAGCTTTTATAAAATCACGGAGTTTCAAATGAGCTGTTTATATATTTCAACATACCTGAATGCAGATACTAAAAAAAGAATGACAACTCGAAGTGTTTTGAACAGCCTCCACTCATTCTCCAAACAAATACTTCGTCTTTGTAAACAAAAACAGAAGATCGTTAATGGCCGTTATCTTCAGTCAAATGGTGGAGTGCATTTTTTTCCAGAGCAATAAAGCTGTGAGTAATAATTATATTTTTGGTTCATTATCTTTCTACGTTTAAGACTATCATGTACATCTCCTACGTCATGATGACAGCCTTTTCAGTGTTTTGCCATAATTACCAACAAAAATAGGTGCGAACAGTTTGATGGAGAAATTCGCAGCATGATATTTGATTATGCAAAGAACTCTTTAAACATAAAAGCTGATATCGTACCTACGAAAACGAAATGCAATAGAAAACATTTCTAAGAAACGCGTCCCTTCACAATTAATTTCAAGAGCAGCCGCAATATTTTATAATGATGGCTAAAACGCTCCGTCGGACACCCACTTCAGGTAGGTCAAGCAGCAAAAGTAAGGAAAAATCATGAAACCTAATTGCGCAGTCTAACTATACAAAACTCCTTGATGCTAGGGGTTTGCCTGGTCTGACAGCCGTTTTAGTCAAAGATGAATTAATACTTGACTTCAGCAACAAGCATTCTATAGAAATCTGATAATGCAGTTGGCAGTGAATATCAACTAATCGTTATTCGGGTTAAGTATAAAGGATAGCTATTTACCAATATGTTGCTTTTTTTTCCGTCGTAATCTGAATCAACTATAATAATAATTTACAATTTGCTGTAATATTTCAGTTGCTGCTAGTACCAGCGTCTGCTTTGTTCTCACATATGAAATATCTTATTTGAACTTTCCCCCTTTGGATTAACTGCAGTTTTTAAGTACGCCAATGGAAGTTTTCCAGCAGATTAACTCCTTAAAAATTGTTTCAGATTTTTCTTAGCAGAACTTTAATCTGAAGGTACATCTGACTGATAGACCATGACCAATTTTATACATTTAATACTTTATTTGGGGGGGGCATTTGTGCGTACTTTTTTGATAAACCAGATAATATTTTTTATACAGATAATCACATGTAATTCCGATAATTTTCTGAGAATTACTTTAAACAAAAGCTTTCTGAGAATTACTTTTAATCAAAAGCCATTCAGTGGAAGTCCATTCTAATGTTAGGTAGCTCTTGACACTGCGAGCAGTGAACACAAAGGAAATGAAAAGCATGTTTATCATTTCAGAATGCTTCTATGCGAAATTTAACAAGATAAAGTTTTCAAGAAGATGATTGCTATTTTGACATCAATTTAGGAAAGATGATTCTGTTTTTGAAGTATTTTTTTGTTACTTGTGCTTACTTGCAAATACATAATTTGGAATACTTACATGATGGAACATAAAATTTAAGACTCTTAACCGAATTGAAATTTAATTTTCATTTAAATTACTGAAATCGGTTGTTCTATTTCGAATTAGTAGAAAGATTTTTAAAAAATTATTTAAGTGTTTTGGTATTATCTAACCATGAAGAATATTATATATATAAAACACATGAATACTATTAAAATAAGTAAAAGATTTTATCGTATCTTGACTGCCTAAAATCATGTTAATAGATTTAATTCTCTACGACAGTCAAGACTAATCAGATAAACGGTAGTTATCAATTAATGGCCAGCGGGTAGCATGCGGTTCAATGATGTCCTTTTACCAGGATTAGGAAGAAGCTAACAAAACCTATTACAGCTGTTATTATTATTAATCACTAACTTCCTGATAAAATAATAAATTTCATAAATTTTTCTGATATTATGCATTTTCTAAAATATCGTCTGCTTTATCGACCAAATTTTCCACACAGGTAATCCATATAACTTCTGCTGCTAAGGGTTCGTAAGCTGAGCAAAAAAAAAAATAGAATTTTTCAGTAAAGTGAATAAAACAGCTTTCCTTCCCCCAAAACAAATGTGACAAGACATGTCATGTTGCAATGACACAATGATTATGTTAGTGACTTTTTTTTTTTTTTTTTTTTTTTTTTTTTTTTTTTGTGATTGGAAGGGGATAAGTCATAAGGAATTTATTCCCGAAGTATTTGCGGTAGATAGTTTCAAATTTTATAGAAACGCAACGGATATATTTCTGAACAAAATTCAGCACCTTGCTCCTAGAAAAGTTCATTCGAGAACTAGTTTCTGTTGCAAGACAGGAAGACGTCACACAATTCCCTCTTGTCAAATAATTTCTAGCGTAAAAAAAGTGTCATAGTTAACGATATATCTTATTCCCCAGATTTGGCGCCTGTAAACTACTTCTTTCCCAGAGCGAAGTCTTACCTTAATGGTCATTCATTATTTGAACAGTTTTGATAACCTTAACAAGAGGCATAATAGTATTCTTAAAGGAAATGTGCGAACGTGCCAGCCGTTGTACAGACTTAAAAGAACTGCATTTTGAAGGATAACTTTAGAAGCAAAAATGTTATTTTCTTTAATTTCCGATTTTTTATGAACCTAGTTCTAAACCTTCCTAGATGCACAGTGTGCAATGCAAAGACATATAACACACAGATGTTTCGCTCAGTGTACGAGAATAATTCTGATACTATATAAGAATGTATTTTATTGTTGCTCATGAACGCCAACAATTTCTCCTTTTAGCTTCTATTTCATTATAAGGTTTAAAATATAAAGATATTTGCTTATCACAGAAAATATATATTCGAAATGATATTCTAAATTAATTATATGCGTGATCTTACATTTGGTCTTAGTACTACTGTTTAACATGCAAAATTGTTTATAAAAAGTTTTAAATAAATATTCCTTATTTTCAAATAGCCTCCATGTTTACCGTTCTGGAACACGTTTCGTTATCGTGGCTAGATAAAAGTTAATGTAGGGTTCCTTGCTGGCAACAGACAGTCTATAGAAACTGACCGCCACTGATTTATAGCAAAGCACAGTATTGTAGTAAGTGCGAAGAATCACTGTATACGTACTGTAGGCCTTTACTGTGTTATTTAAACTCTGTTGTTTTGATTGCAGTGGATAGGAAAATTAACGAAAATGGAAATCTTCCCCGCCCCAAAATAGTTCAATTTACTGGACTGGTGAATTTTCATCACAAATATTGTATAGCATTTTATCTGCATACTGATAAATCCAAATTCACCGCAGTACTAACAATAAAAGGTGGCTGCAAAATTTTTCTGTAGTAAGTATATATTATAATTAATTTTATGCAGATAATAAGTTTGTATTTTTCTTTTATTTCCAATTTTTTTCACTACAAGCTGCTCCACTAGAATTTTGCAATTGTTTGTGTGTTTATGTCTTGGCAAATTAAGAAATTCTTATAAAAGATTTATTCTTATTTTATGATAGTATATGAAAAAAAAGCTGAGCATTTCAAGCAGAGTGAAAAAAGCACAGGGGTCTATATGTGTTTTATGCATTCGTGAAATGACAATTTTTTTCGTCTTTTTTATGTTCCTAAGCTAGGTACTTTGTCTACGAAATTTTTTCAAATTGCTGTAAGTCGTTTTTCAAAAAAAAAAAAAAAAAGTACGAGGAGGAGAGAAAAAAATACTTGTGAAGGAACCTACGTAATTCAAGCATCAAATGCATTTGCCTATCTTTTGTTCTAAATCTAAGAATCTCTTTTCTGCCCGTCAAAAAAGATTAAAAATTGCATTCGTGTATTTTAATAAATAACAAAGCAACTGTTGCACAGTATGCGCTGCTAATGTGATCGTGGTTGTCCACGGGTATTTTGATAACAATAACCGAATGATAACATTAAACGATAAGCAAAAAAGTACCTTTCAAAACAGCAATGGAATTGAAACTAATTTAATATCAATATAACCACAAACATGTAAATATGTACTTTCACAACATTTTATACAGGAAAAGTTAAAATTTTGTTTATGAATTGTTCACAATCTCTTTAAAGCAAAAATTTTGACGTTATTTTAATAAATTAATGCAAAAGTCATAATGTTTCTAAAAATTATTTGACCGATGCTGAATGCCTAAATCTTAATACTCGAAGGCCATCCCTCATTGAAAGAGAACAAGCCAATGTAAAACTAAAAATTGGGCAAATAAAACAATCCTTACTAGATGTTTTCATAGATTCCCCCTAAAAGCAAGAAAAGGGAGGAATTCGCCACCCGTGCGGTTAATGATAACGCGATCTCATTAAGCGGTTTCTACTATAGATGACCTGTACTTTGGTTTCTGTAAAGAAAGGAACTCTTAATATCAAACGCATGACTGTTTACACTACAGTAGCAGCTTCACGGCAATTACAAATCCGAGAACCAACGTATGCTCAGACACTTCTATTACTATTGGAACTTCAGACATATTAAGGCGTAAATACAGTTCGAGTAATCGCTTGCGAATCTTTTGAGCATTACCATCCTCATTTCAAAACTAAAACAATTTCCAAACAAAATAAGCAGAATGTTTTTTGAAGAGTATTTGCACGTAATTTTGGACATTTTACAGATTTAAATTATCGCCGTTGCTTTAAAAAAATTCTAATTTCTAAGCATATTAATATTCAAGACGCAAGAGAAACGCGCCGACGTGGAAAATAAAAGAGGCGAATCGACAACCTTAATATTCTTGGAAGTGAGAAATATTATAAACTTTATCATGCTTTCACTGGAAATTGAGCTAGAAGTCTTCAGATTGTCGGATAGATGAGCCACTACCCTATAAGAATGGAAGAATATCTTTAATTTCATGAAACTTCAGACTAAACCGTAAATAGTCACAAGCATTGCGGAACATCATGAGCTACACTGCAGTCTGAAGAAGCTAGAAGAAAATATTCCTGCCAAAATAAAGAAGAGGCAAATTTAGAATTAAATTTTGAACTTCAAAGACGTAACTTTTAGGAAATAAGTGCGATATCTGCACAGCTTTTAAACATATTATCTTCACAATTAGAAAATAAAATTCCAGAACCAACTCACACAGAAAAAAAAATTCAGCAAGACCTCAACTAAGTCTTCTTTCGCTAGCAAACACAAAAGGTTAAGCACCGAAGTGATAATTGAAACCAACAAGCAGATGGTTCCAAATGCTTCACAACGCAGCCCGAAAAAAATCCAAAATACTCATTTCATCATATCCAGTGACACAGTAGTAACAGCATTTGCAGCTCTTCCTTCAGTTACGTAATTGTTCTTCCGAAACCTAGATCCAGATCTTGACAACTGACTGAGATTTACTCATTTATTTATTTTTATTTATTTACCTTTCTTTCTTCAAAAGACTCTTTATTATTAGATGAAGGGAGCGTGATCTAACGTGATTAATTAATTACCCACATCAACTGAACAATTCGTTTTTTAACCCCTCCCTTTTCTGTTCGTTATTTCGCTGCAGTAAGTCTTTTCAATTCATTATCGCCCCGTCGTAATGGAGTAGGTAATTACGTTAAGGTTAAGCTTATCGGAATCTGAACGAAAATTAAACAAAGGAACGCATGTAATATGATAGTTAAAATGAGCCATCATTAGCACTTTTGCACTTTGAAGAATATCCTTATTGTATTTCTAAAAGAAAACGTAATTATGAAAGTAATTACAGAATAACACGATGATGTATTTTTACTAAGTATAAATTTAATCATATTGGTCAGAATTGAATATTGTTACGAATTTTGTATAATGTAATATAAACGGCCTAAAGAAATGCTAAGCTTTGCCGGAAAAATAGAATTGCAGGGGCAAGTTTAACATTGGGGTAAAATACCTATTTGGCTAAACTGGCGATGGTTTTGTGACTAATTTTGTCGCTGAATCTGGCAACCAAACCAGCAAAGGGTTTCCGTATAAGTATTGCCTTAGGACAGAAGTCATCCCGCTGGCAAGTTGTATAACTGTAACTGATCCCCATATGTAACTTAATCGCATCCGGCCTTTATATGTAACTTTAACCGTATATGCTTTCCAGTAATTCCAGTAACGTGGAAATTCCTCGACGGCGGGGGGAAAACTGCCGTATTTGCCGGTGTATAAGACGCACTCCCTTTTCTATACGCATTTTTGTATAATAAAACTTTATTACTGATTATTGTAATGAATTTAGAGTATTTCAGATATAAAGTAAATATAAATATAAAGTAAATATAAATACAAAGCAAAACTTTCTGAAATTACCCAATCTATCTAGAAAAGAACACCTTTTAATCTTCTTCGTCAAAACCCAGACACTCATCTCCAGAGCTAAATGAAGAGTCACTTGAATCTTCTAAATCAGCTGATCTAAATTAGATAATTACCATTGATACTTCTTATTTCCTTCTAAATCAGCATCTGAGTCCTCATACAGCAAACTTTCCTCTGTACCACCCAGTGCATTACTAATGCCACACTTCTTAAATGATTTAATCACTGTCTCTGTTTTCACAGCATCCCATGAAGCTTTGACCCATTCACAAACTTGCGAAATGCTAGAGGCCTCTTCCTTCTTCCTGATGGTGTAATCTTAAAATTTGAGGATTGCATCCAGCTGTTCCACTTATTCATAAATCCCTTAAATGGTTTATTAATGCAAACATCTAAAGGTTGAAGCATAACAGTTAGACCTCCTGGAATTACAGCTCACTGAGTTTACAATTCTTTGAGTTCATTTTTAAAATCTTCTGTTCTGTGAGAACGAAACTGATCCCATACTAACTGAGTATCGACATATAAGATGCACCTTTTTTTTCAGACCTATTTTCAAAGAAAAAAAAAGGGCGTCTTATACGGTATATAAAATCTGAGACAGCATCTTAGATGTTTTTACGTTAGTTGACATCAGTTCTTACATCACCAGTTCTTAGATGTTGAATTCAGAGTTAACTTTAAGAGTATTGAAAGATCGCCGGGCGGACTTCGCTCTTTAGTTGCGCTTTGCATTGCGTAATGTTTAATAATAAGTGCCAGTGGGAAAGGAGCATTAAACCAATATGATATTTTATTAATTGTAAAGGAGCCACAAAAAATACAGATTATGTATTATTTTATTATCTTATCACTAACGGGGAATTAGCGCCTGCATGTCTCAAAAGTAAACGTTTATCATTTGGTGCAAATCCAGATACAGGTGGTTAAAAAAAAATGAAAGGTTTCAGATTTTAAATTACGTCCAAGAGGGCGTTTTATTAGTTTATAAAGTTGCCAGTTTGCTTCTCCGAACTTACCACTTTCGAAAATTTTCAGAAAGTCACTAAGTGAGATTTTCTAAACTTTTCCAATGATCTTAACATAATGAATAATCTTTAAGGTAAGACTTCACTTCATCGTAAAAAAAGTAGTGCCAAATCTAGTAAATAAGGTGGGATGTTCAGAATTATGACACTTTTCTTTGATAGAAATTCTTCCATGATAATGTAGAACTTTATTTTGGAACAATATCGTGCAGTTAAATATATTTTATTGAGATTTTTCAGGCTTTCTGAGCTGAATTCTCATCAGAACTCCATCCATTACATTAAAAAATATATAGAAAGTTTAATCACCTCCTTTCAAGATCAAATTACACGTGAATTATTCATTTCCAATAAAAAAGAGGGGGCACCAACATGGGCCTTAGTCAAGATACCTGAAAAAGAAGTTTCTGTTGCAGTGGTGAATCTTTTCAACAACTTAGGCTTATAATATTTGCTTTGTCTCAGGATCACGGATAAAGAAGAAGTTTCATCTACAGTCTTAACCAATTTTAATAAGTCAGGATTAGTATCTGCTTTATAATCAAATCCCTTTCTCAACTTCACTCAGCTTTCGATTCCTCAACAGCAGCTGTTTACTGGATCAAAGCAAAAGATTAATTGCATTCTTGTCCGTTGAGGATATTTCAAGAAAGGTTGAGGTTTAATAGCAACAAATGCTGGCAATTATGATTTGGCGGTTTTGCTGAAATTTGGTAAGCCAAATGATTTCTTAAAAATAAAGAAAGCAAGAAAGAAAATCTGAATATTTTCAGATTTTTAAATTACGACCAAAAGGCGTTTTTTTAACATTTTGTGTGTTACCTTTATTTATTAGTCCAAAGGGGCTTGTCCCTGAAGGACTATTGTTTTCGTTTTGCGATTTTGCGTCGGAAACATTAAAAGTCTGTATCACTTTTCAGACTGTTGCCACAAAATATTGCAGCCCTGTATTATATTTAAAAAATTAAATAATGAAGAATGTGCATAAATGTATGCATGTTTCTCGCATTGTGATAAAACGACGGTACCTAAAGCCATCGAATTTTGAATGCCGTAATCCTGCTGCGAATATTGGCATCTGGAAGCCCAAATTTGGAATTTGGAATTTGTTTTATTAACGATTTCATATTTTGTAAAACTTTAACGAACTTTTGATTAACAAACTCAAGGATTTCAAAGCGGGCAATGGCGACGTTGTACAGAAAAAAACATTTTTATCTGCAGCGCGTGAGATTGTGTGTAGGAACGAAATTTTAAAGATATGCTCAGTTTGAAATTATTTTGCGATATTGTTCTTTAACTGAATTTTATGGTTTAAATGCGAAAAACATGATATTCAATAAATAAAAGTAACATGCAAAATGTTTAAAAAACGCCCTTTGGACGTAATTTAAAATCTGAAACCTTTCAGATTTTTTTTTTTTAAATTAAATATCATGTTTTTCGCACTTAAACCATAAAATTCAGTTCAAGAGCAATATCGCAAAATAATTTTAAAATGAGCATATCGTTAGAATTTCCAAAACACAGTCGTGCGCGTTGGAGATAAAAATCCTTTTTTCTGTACAACGTTGCCATTGGTCGCATTAAAATCCTTAAGCTTGCTAATAAAAAATTCGTTAAAGTTTTACAAAATATGAAATCGATAATCAAACAAATTCCAAATTTCAAATTTGGGCTTCCAGATGCCCATATTCCTGTGGAAACGTTCAATATTCAAAATTGGATGGCTCTAGGTACTGTTGCATTATCTTAATGTGAGAAACATACATACTTTTATGCAGATTCTTCATTATTTAATTTCTTTAAATATAATACAGGGCGATAATACTTGTGGCAACAATTTGAAAAGTGAAACAACGTTTATACTGAATCGACGCAAAATGCCAAAATGAAATTAATAGTCCTTCTGGGCAAATTGCCCCTTTGGATAAATAATAATGATTTTCAGTATGGGAATCAGTAAACATGGAAAGATTTCGTAAATTTTATTAAATATTGGGAAAAAAACAGATTTATATAAGCATGCAGATCTTAAACAAGAGTAGATATATTTAGCTATGTTTAGTGATACTGAGATTTTTTGTCAACTAATGTATTTCCAAAAACTTTTCTCAAGTTCTACGACTTTAAAGGTTAGATCAATTTCTAGAATTTCACTTCCATTTCCTAATTTTCTTTTACTTCGTTTTTAAGTGTATCAGCATTTTTCGCAGCAATATATTTTACATTTAAATCTTTTTTTAAAAGAAAAAGACAGAAACTGCATAAAATTTTTTAAATCATGAAATCTGACCTCAAATTCTTTAATCACCTTTTTAATTTCCGTAAAGTATTTTCTAATGTTACAATTAAAATACTGACGTTTTTGTAAGTGATTGTACACACCTGGCAAGTGATTCAAATTGCTTCTTTTAGCATAATAGATTTTTTTGTATGCATTAATGCTACTTGTCATTTCAATATTGTCTTGTTTCTTCCTATCTATTCTAAATTTAAATTAATTTCGATTTTAAAATTGTAAGAAATGCTAAGGCAGTCAGCCAAATTTCATCATTTAAATTTACCATTCTCGATTTTGCTCTTCAAGAAAAGTTTTTATCTCAGTTACTAAGTCACGAAATCGTTGCAGAAATTCACTTCTACTTCGTCACCTTACATCGGTATACAGTACTAATTCTGAATGTCCTTCACTAAGATGCAGTTGGAAGACATGCCGTTTAAGGAAACGTCCGCGACTGGAATTAATAGTTTTAACGCTATATCTGTTATTTCATTTTTATGTAATCTTTTGTTGGATAAATGCTTGCTGGTGAATTATTGGCAGCTAAAAAAACTTGGGAGTTAGTTATCATTGTGGCACAGAGTTATAAGTTAAATAATGCGGGCTCTCATAGCTCCTGCTTCATCTACTGCTACTGAAACTAATTCATAAAGTGGCAGTTTTAAATTAGCGAAGAAGTAAAGAGCTGAATATATCTACACTTCTAGTTCTTCTTTTCAAAGCAATCATACCAACTCATATCAAATCAACCCATCTTTGCATGTAATCTTTAAAAACCATATAAATAATAATAACAAACTGTGCTATGTCATTAATATTTGTCGATTCATCACACTGATGGAAAAACAAACATACAACTTTTCTCTTATATTTTCCCTCATTTTCTCAGCCCTCCATATCAAAGTATTTCGAGGCAATTGAAGATCTTTCACTGCAGCCATAATTTAAATCTTTTTATCAAAATTCTTAAAAAATGAATCTGACATTTCGAAGAAAATTTCTTTTATTAGTTCCCGTCAGAAAATTATTTTCATTTTTTTCCGGGGAGGGGCTAAAATGTAACTTATTTTGAATGATGCAATAGACACTGCACATGATTTCCACATGGGCTTTCTAAAACATTTTGTTGAGTTCTTAATATACCTAGTTTTATTTGATCGCGATTCACTATTTGTGGATAGCTCTTTGATATTTGTTACGTAAAATTACAAAAGCCTTCCTAGATTATGCTTTTCTGTAACAGTTAAGGAAGCATTGGATATGAAGAAACAACATTCATCCTTCACTACTGTAAAATAGTAATCCAAGTTTCCATTCTTCCTGAAGATGACAAGCTTTAGTTTTTTTTTTTTTACTCCTTTTAAAGGTTACTACAATGGGCGAAAGTACTCAAGTAGAAAACTTTAATCTAAAACACAGAAAAAAAAAGTACTTTATTGCACAGTAATAGTATTAAGAAAATTAACGCTTTTTCTAGAAAGGCTGTTAGCACTATGTCGAATACTAAACAAGGAATACGGGAATGTAAATTTACGTATACACCCAGGATAAAAGAGCGCGCGCCGAGGAGCTAGTTAGATAACACATTGAACAGCAATTGGCTAAAGGTAATGTAAGACACTCTAACTCTCTCCAAAACCGCTAACGTTCTCCAACTCTCAGAGCAAACCGCTCTCAGCGTCAATTAAGCCTCCGTTCAGACGACGGTGTAAAAGTCGTAAATAGTTTAAGTCGAGCTTCGTTGCTACATCACAAAAACTGATTTAGGGTCTTTGGCATAAAGTTCGAAGTTTTCAACTTTATGCCAACTTGGTATGAAAGTCAATCAATCAGATCGAATGCGCGAAACTTGAACGGGAAAACAAAGCGAGAAAGCTGTAGATACATCCACGCACGTCCAAATTTAGCTTCTGTAATTGGCTACGGCTTATACCCTGTCTCGCAGGTGTGTATGGAATTCCCGCATTTTGTACCTTATGACTAAGCTTCTATGACAATTATACCACCGGTTGAATGGAGCTTAAGATACCAAAAGTTTGTTTCTATGAATCATGCCAAGTTGCGTTTGCATGATGAAATCATCTCCTGTCGGCTATGATCAACCAGTTGATCACGGTCGACTTGTAAAAAAAATACATGGAGGGGGAAAGAAAGATCGAGAATAATAAAAATGAGTTTTTTGTCTAAATACAAAATATGATGTTTCGAGACCTAAAATTCCAGTGTGAGCATAGATAAATGCTTAAAATTTTTATAAAGTTTCCGTGAAGCTCAAAACCATTTCTTGTTCGTCTTCATCTTCTTCAGAGCGTAAGTGGAAAAAAAAAAAAAATAAAATAAAATAAAAAAATCCTGAAACTCTAGAAAACTAATAAAGCAAACTGATAAAAATTAATAGAAGTAAACTTATTACAATTAACAATAGGATAACATTCGGATAATGATGCTAATAATGCAGAAGTCATGTTTTCAGATTTTAGTTATCGCCCAAAATGATTTGTTAAGGTTTTTTTACGCTCTCGCTGAGCTCGTAGTCTACCAGTCTGTTGTTGCACTCACTTCTGCTAACCTATTTCTTTTTGCTTTTCAGCTTTATTATTAAGCATAATTTTCTTCCAGCATTAAGCATAATTCCTTAGACAATTGAACGGCAAAACTGCAAAATTTTGAAAGCAGAATAGCAGCACATTTTTAGAATTTCTGATGCAGCGCTAAGTATTGGCATACATTTTTATATTTTTTTCTGTCTTTTCTTAGTTCATCATATCAGTGCTCAGTTTTTTCAGTAAGATGGCTTACAAAACTTTTTTTGCGTGTCTTTATTAATAACGTTTCGTGTGCGAATTTTATTTATTAAATATCACGTTCTTCGCACTTTCGCCACATAAAATTGAATTCAACGGCAAAATAACAAAATATTTAAAAACAGCATATCTTTAAAATTTCCGATACATATCTCGCGCTGGAGATGAAAATGTTCTATTCCATATAATGTTGCCTGATCGCTTTCAAATCGCTGAGTTTGTTAAATAAAAAATTCCTTTAAGTTTTACATAATATGAAATACAAAGTCCGAAATTCAAAATCCGGACTTCGAGGTGCACGTGTTCGGGTGGAGGACTACGTTATTCAAAATTTGATGGCTATAGGTACTGTCGCTTTTTCATAATGCGAGGAACATAACATATATTCATGCAGATTCTTCCTTATTTATTTTCTTTAAAAATAATATTTGAGAAGGGATTTGCCGTTTACACACGCAAACTCCATTTCGAGACTAATAGCACCTTTTGAGCTAAAAAAAGGAGAGAGAGAGAATTCATATTGGAAACCCTGTGTCGGAACAGAAAACGATCGTCGCAGAAACGATAGATCAAGTTTCTACTGTCTAAATAAAAGAATATCTCAGGCGTAAAGGTATAATTATCTTTTGGAAGACAACATACAAAAAGGCTCGGAGATTATACGATTACCTTAATTTCAAAATTCTTTTTATTATTCGGAATATGACATAACACGCATCTGTTTAAAATAAGAGATGCCTTAGTGGTGATCTTATTAATGGGAACTGGCTCATATTCGAGCTGCACACGAGAAAAACTCCATGCAGCTAAGATGATCTCAAAACTAATCACCTGCTAAACGTCAACCATATTTAGAATTTGCAGACCATATGTACTAAGCCACGGCTATAAATTGCTCTGTATTTTGTTTTCGCACACATTTTATAGTAAAAGGGTATAAAAAATTGTGTCAGTGGGCCAGAATTTGGAAGCAAAATATGATCCATGCGCTGCGTAATGAGACTGTTTATTAAATATTTGCTGACTCTTCATTTGTATAACGTGGCACTTCTAAGTTTTAAATTAGCTTGGTATTTTTCTGCCTTTAATTAATATATTGTTAACCATTATATCAACGCTTTTAATATGATAAATAAGACCTAAAGATGCGGAGGAAAAGGATATCATTCCACATGCAGCTGATGCATGCGCACAAAGCCGGCGTGCACATGTAACCTCATCTCCAGCTAAGATGAAGATGGTATGGTGCAATGACCCGCAGCGATTTAGGCGAAAGTCTATTGTACGCAGTTAGTGCTACCCCTACTTCGGCCCGGGCTTTTTCTTGCCCCTCCCTCGAAGCCGACCAATCTTCCGCTGGAGACTTTTCTTCAGCCGTTGACCCCTACGTGCTGCGAGACGGTGAAGGACCCTTTGGCCTGGGATCTAACCAATATCGTCCACATTATCGCCCTGCACGGATCGCTTTTCACCATTATGCTAAAAATATCGGACGAGGAAGAAAATCATAACATTTATTCATTGTAAAGGATTAGTGGAAGTAATCGGAGTGAAGGGTACAGTCAATTCTGAGACTAGACCTTAGTTTTAGCTGCGATACATTTTTAGAATGAGATCCAACAGAACCTTTCACCGAGATACATTTAATTATGTTATCAGAATGAGTTGATTGATTCAATAAAAATTCTGGATTCTTGGATTTAAAGAACATAGAAGATTTAATTGAACTAACTATTTTTAACTGCGCATTAATTATTTTCACCTACATAATTTGATTACATATAATGCAATACCTCATTCACATGAAGTTATTTCACGGCCTTTTGCTAAATAAATTTATTTGTGCAAATATAATTTAATTGAATGAACTTTTTTATAAAATTTTATTCATCTTTACTCATAGTGTTTTCCGAAATGTTTGCCGTGGATTTTTAAACTATTTTCTGATAAGCTATCGAGGTCAAATTTTGTACAAACACGCTGTTTATGGACAACAATACAATGCAATGAAGCCATCTTTTCAAAATTCAATTGAATTTTTTTTAAAAACTTAAATATTAAAACAATTTTTCGCGCAGATCTTCGCACGTTTAACGAGCAAACTAAAAAATGCAAAATTTCAATATTTGCACAATCGGATAGAGCAGGTGACAATTTTTCATGTGACATCTGTATGAAAATTTTAACGTAATTTTTGATTTTTTGGCGAATTTTGGAAAATTAGTCGGTTTTTCTTTTACTATAGGCCATCCATCTATTAATATTTAAATTTCGACATTCTAAAATTAATCCATTACAAAGTTTTGGAATTTTTACAGTTTCAAATAATAGTATAACAAAATTAGAAAATATATAAATTAAAATCAAAATTAAAAAATAATAAGACTATAAAGAATATAAAAATCGTAAGCTTAAAAAGAAACTGCAATCTGATCTCGATATGCAGATTTAAACGCTATTTTTCACCAGACTGCACAATTTTAAGTAAGCAATTACGGTAAGCCTACTATTGGTTTAAGAATTCGTTCCTCAGAATAAAAGATATATTATACAAAAATCTAAAATTTAAGAACAGCTAAATGGTATAAAAAATTTTGCTATAATATAATTCTTTCGTAAATATACGCCATATGGAGACTTGATTCAAGAAAGAAAGATTTAGCTATTTAAGGTATAGCAGTACATTTATTTCATTCGATAGCGGCGCACAAAACGCTGTACAAGTATTTCCCTCAAGTAGCAATATTTTGGCAGGGCATAAAATCCGCTTAAGAAGTATTTCCTTAAATATTTTTAAAGAAGTCCAGTTTCGGTGCTTGATCCATTGGATATGTTAAGTTACTTAAATATAGTAACGCACACGAGGGCTATTTACTTAAGTGGAGAGATGGCTTCGTGGGGGACTTTTTAAGGAAAGTAGTTCATATCCAAGTTACACACATAGTGGGAAAACGAAAGCATTCATATAGCCAGCCCGTTCGTCGAAACTCGAATCCGAACTAAACTACCAGTACTCAGCGGTCTTATCCACTCGGTCTACCCTGATCCGTTGGAGATTCGAAAGTTATTTATAGTTGTTTAATTACTTTAGAAGAAAGTCGAGATTGATGAGGATTTAAAAAAAAAGCGGGGGAAGACCTATAGCTCTAAGTTTCTAAGGGTCCTACTATTACGGTATGATACATCATAATATTGTTTTCCCCCTATAAAATGAAGAAAGCTGGTCCTTGAAAAATCACTATACGTACACTGTCTTGGCAACGTGCCTTAAAAGGGTTGCAGAACTATCAAATTAAGAATCTTAGGGGGGGGGGTATGGAAGACTGGCTTGCAAATTTTAGACTAGAAACTTTTGTACACTAGTGTGCAAAACTCTTCTGACCGTAATTCCGCAAAAACTCAACTGGGAAACATGAAATTCTTATCACAGGGGCACATTGCAGTACTTAAACGATGAGTAAAGTATAGTAGCAAAAAAATGAATAGTAAGCATACAGTACAAAAAGAATGGAATAAGATGTTTTTGGCAGAACAGCGTAGGTTAAAAAAAAAACTGTCTGGCCAAACAGACAACAAATCAAAAAGCTGTAGTAAGGGCTATGACCTTCCCTAATTGCAACTGTTGCGTTGCACGGTCTCAACCTATATCAGACTATCTAACAACTCTTGGTGTAAGAATTCCCATTCTTCAAGAAGCGTCTGTTTCAGTTGTCTGGTGTTCTCCAAAGGGTAATATCGTACAGCCAGGCGTCTTCCTAAAGTATCCCACACTTGTTTAATGAGATTTAAATCAAAGCAGCACGCTGGGCAGTTACTTTTATCCTCATTTACCATGACCTCCTCAACATCATGAGTCCTGTGTGGCTATGCACTGTCATTCATAAAAACAAAGTTGGAACATTGCACCCTGGAAAAGATGCACGTGGGATGAGATAACATCATCATAGTAACGATCTCCGGTAAGTGTACCTCTGTCGAAAATATGGAGCTTTGGTCTTCCGTTCATCATAATGCCTTCCCATACTAGCACTCTAGGACCACTCCAATGGTCTCTTTCTCTGATATTAGGGGGATGAAAGCGTTTCCCTGCCGTCTGCATAACAAATGGCGCCAAGAATCGTCTGTCAGATTCAAACGACTCTCAACGTAAAAAGGACGATGATGAGTCCATTGATGAGGTGTCCGTTTCTGTGTTCTCTACAACATTGTAAATCATACCGCCAATAAGCTGCTGTCAGTGGTATGCAGCGTTCAATGAAGTCGTCTTAATGTACCATTCTAACGAAGTTGTCTGGCTACAGGAAACCGGACACACCTGTCGTCCATCCTCGTGCACAGTTGCTGAGCAATGCTGCTCGCTATCTACTTTCGAACTCTTTGAAGGTCGCGATATATCGATATATACAGGTCGATATATTGGTCATCTGCCACCGCTGTTTTTCTTAGCCGACCACAACCAGCCTTTCTTACAGTTTTAGCTCTCGTATGAAAGGCTTTCCAAACTCGTGAAACAACACTTTTATCAATTCCAAACTTTTGGCGTCAAACCACGCCGCTTCTCAAGCTTGCCAATCATTCTACCAACGTTAGAGGCGTCTTAATGTTTTCTTGTAGTCACACTGCACGTACAATCTAATCTAACTTGAAGAAAAACGCCTGGAAATGCAACTTCCTTTCTTCTTTTTATGCTTCCTTGTGCTGTTCGCGCAGACCTCTCGCCTTTTGCAAGCCCTGGCGTATCTTTTGATGTCATGGTGCTGATATTTGCGTATATGCATTACCTTTCTACTGAGTGTTCTTTTCATTGTACTAATCGCAAAAAGCCCTTTTCAACAATTTCATGGTTGTATGTTAAAAAATGAATTTGTTGCTCATAATGTTGCTTAAAGAAAATACAGATAGACATTAAAACAAAAAGTTTTAGCCTATAAATGACAGAAATATTTAAAGTAAAATATGTATGCACTGTGGCTTATTTCAAAAAGCGTGGGCTATTTTGTCACTTCAAAAGCATTAATAACAACACAATTAACTGATTACTAATGTTATTATTACGAATATTTAAGATTAACATAATCAGGCATAATTAAAATTTTACTTCCCCCTCTATATTCCATTGCCATCTCGTTAGACAATAAAACTACTATAAAATGGTAATAGCGATAGAGTAATTATTTATATTGGCATATTACTATTTTGAAATACCTAGGTTTAGTGACCTACGTTAGGACATTCTTTCATTAATAAATTAATTTATACTGTACAATAGTAATTTTAATCACTAGAAAGTTATTAGTGCCAAATGATCATCAGTGGGGAGAGATGCTGTAAATAAAAATAAAAACAAAGCACATCAGTCCCCATAAAAATTATTGGTTACCTGTGATCTCCAGGCTGATATTCACTGAAAGTCAACCAATAGGACATCGTTGTTGCATTACACCAATAGGATACTCATGGAGCAATTTAAAACAAAAATGAAACGAAGCATACCGGCACCTATGAAAGTAGTTGGTCATCGATGGACCTATAAGTTGATTATTGGTGACTTATAAGTTTGTAACTGCTAACCTATAAGTTGTCACAGGTGATATAAAAGTTAGCCACTGGCGACCTATGGCTACTAGCGGTCAACATATAAGGTCACTGGTGCAGGAAATATAGCATGCTTAGATAAATTTTTTAAATTAAATAAAACCGAAGGACTGCGATTACCACAACCGAAGGATACGGATGACCTTCAGGGCTAGATACTGCTGTAGCATTTTAAGGGCTAGATAAGGCCATTAGTACAGTTGGCGCCCAGTATAAGTTTAAACATATTAGTAATTCAAATGAAAATATAAATTTATTTAGTTGCCGTTTGTAAGGTGTCGCCCTTCGAAGATGATCGCCCTAGGCGTCAGCCTACGTTGCCTGTTCTTAGAGCTGGCTGGCTCTATGAAGGGCACTGGCCTTCTGTGAACTATGCGTTTTCAGTCACCAGTGTATTGCGATGGCAACACATGCTAAAACGAATTGATGATACGTTTTTGTTAACAGAACCGACTACAGCATTTCTGGCGTCCTATCACTAAGATAACGCCCCATATAAATGAATTACATTAATAGTTCAAAGTAAAATATATATTTATTTATTTATTTGTTTATGAAAACAACTTGGCTGGCACACTGCGAAAATATGCGCACTGGGCGATTGATTATAGTGGAGCCTACAACTGGAGCAGGCGTTGCTTGTTAACGGAACGTAAACATCGTAAAGTAACATAATTTACGTAACGTAAGGGAATTTAACATAACACAACATAACGTAACGTAACCATAACGAAAGGCAACGCTCCGAATTTTTTTTTAAGGATTTCGCTAAAGACGCTTCTAACGTTAACAAAATATGCACATAAATTATACAGTACACTACACTAAGAAGAAGGGGCTCCCAGACCTATCTTAGAGTTGCCATACACGGTTAAACGCACCAACCACTAGAGGCGATCCAAGGAGGCATAACTCCCTGTCAACCCAGGGGACTTACCTGATACATACAGTCTGGGAAATTTAATACAAGTCAGAGGTGGATGGTAACGCATCCACCATCAAAGAAAAAAACACAGTAAATCGTAGTCGATCCCCAAGTGTTGAACACCGTCAAGCCTAACCCCCAAGGACAGCCATCGAAATCTAACCATGTACTGTCCCCACACCCAAGGGGCAGACAAGACAGTATCATTTGGTCCCTGCTGAGCTTGAACCTACCACCGAATAAACGATGGTTCTAATCCTGTGAAGACTGATTTTAAGCTCCTCGTCGTCAAGACTGCCTAAGTACAGATCCCAGCCACTGCGTAGACCTCGGCGAGGGGAACATAATACAGAAGCGCTTTTCCTGCTTTTTGATGAGGAATTACATATTGATTAAATTTGAGAGCTAAGTTAAAGATGTTTTGTTTTGCCAAATGACTACATTTATAGAAAACCGACATTCTTTACAACATTCTCCGTGTTTCTCTGAAGAATTGGGTTACTTTCATAAGGTTTCAGATAAAAAGAGTAGCCACGAACGTATGGATGACAGAATGAGGTAGAATTGTCAGTAGATTGAAAGCATGGCAATCACAGGCACATGTGGCTACAGATCTCGGTGTTACGTCCAGCGTCGTCTGTAATTTGTGAAAACAGTTTCAGGCACTGGCTCCATTTCAAGAAGACCAGAAAAGATCGACCAAGATCCACAACGACGAATGAGAATCGTTGTTTGGTACTTTCCGTGGCGACACAAGACTGCTACAGCTTAACAGCTCTCACATGAGCTGTATGCTGCCACCCGAACTTGAGTTTCACGGTTTACAGTTGTCCGAAGGCTTCATGAGATCAAGCTGTATGCCAGAAGACTTGCTAATTGCAGCACGCAACAGAGCGCGTTTAGCATGCTGCAGACAAGATGCGCCTTGGATTAAAGTTCAGTGGAACAACGTGCTTTTTACAGATAAGTCAAAATGCAGCTTGGACATCGGCGTACTTGTATCTGGAGAAAGCCTGGAATACGATCCCATCTCTCCCTCATCAGGATAAGGTTCATTACGGTGGCGGAGGTGTAATGATTTGGGTAGATATGTTAAATGACTGCAGACCCCCTGTATGTGTTAAAATGAGGATATTCGCCGCATGGATAGGCCAGGCAGATCTCCTGAGCACTTGGGAGGGCAATTTCATCTCTCCATGCCTCTTCGAGAACCCTGCCGGAGTCTAAAACTGCCTTGCAGCAGGAGTGGGATCAACTGCCGCAGGAATTCCTCAACTGCCTCCTAGCCAGTACGCCCGACTTGTCTGGCTGTTAGATGGGACTATACCCTATATTAGGCTCATTTTCAATTCAATATCACAACGTGGATTTTGGACATCCCAGAACTGTGAGCTTTATTGATAATCACGCACAAATAAAATGACTTTTGAATGCTGCATTTCTTTCAATAAATTTCATTAAAATCTGTCCATTAGGGTTTTAGAATTTCGACATAATGCGCAAATTCTCTTAGTTTTGCACAAGTGTATTTTCTGTGGTTTATGACTGGCAAAGACCTTAATTCAGGAGAAAATTTCGACCTTTATGAAATTTTGGAAACAGTCGAATGCAGTTGCACCAGATGGAGCTCCATTTCCATATACTAATTGTAGACGTTGAAGACATTCTGCTTGATATAGTATCACTTTAAAACCATGGAAAGTCATAACATAGTAGTGCTCTCGCGCATTTTTCCCCTTTCTTTCTTTCTCTTTTTATTTATTTATTGATTGATTCTAGGATTAATTGTTATTCTTAGCTCAGCGTTTGCACTCATGACCGACATTATACCGACAAGATGCCCACTGGATCAAAGCAAGCAATTTAACGAGAAAATACAGGAAACATAAAATTCTGTCCGTAAGCAGACGATTTTGCAGGAGAAGAAAGTTGAGATGTCGCAGTAAGAAATGTTAACAATAATCATTTAACAGGTTTGCTGGAATGTTTTTAAAAAATGTCTTAAAACTTTGCATAAAGTAACGTAACGTAAAGCCTAAAATGCAAATTAAAGATTAATCACTATTATCACCAATGTTTTCTGTATTTTTTCGTATATCTGCACCATAGCGTGACGGGGCAGTTGCCTTAGACCTGTATTTTTAGCAAAACATCTGTCCACCATCAGCGGCCGAACACTGATAATCGTCACCGAACACTGATAGTTTGACCTAGATTCACATAATGGCGATCAGACTGGCTGCATAGGAATTTTCATTGTTTTCTCCATGGGTAACTTGCGGATATGAGGAGCCAGTTTCTCTTAGAAAATCCTCCACGATGGCCTCCCTCTCCACTGGCATGGAACTGAAACATTAACTGAAACCACGAAAAAAAAAAGATAATTTTTTTTGTTTGTTTAAATAACTTTAAATTAAAAACGTTGAATTCTTCAATTATTTCACGAAATCATTACGTAACTGGCATCAGTAATTTCTGCTATGCTGAAATATATTGCTTCTGGCCTCCATTTTGTAAACTGGTTCTTCTATGTTGCGGAGATACAGCTGCACAGGGCAAAAATACAGCACGAAGCATATATGAGGGATGCCTTCGTAAAGGACTTTCTAAGGAAAACTGGCTCATATTCATATTTCACATGGGAAAGCATGAAAACCAACCACACAATTAGCCCGTGAGACTGGCATCGATGCCAAGTCAAGCTCTCAGTATTCAGCGGTCTTTCAGTCATTCGACCACTAGTGGGAGGGGGTATAGAAAAAATGTTGAATCTATCATAAAATATGTTACTGAGGCTGATGGTAACAGTGTACTGCAAATTTGAAAATAAATTAGTTTAAAGTTGCATTGTGAATTTTATGATATTCATTCCCGCTATGAATTTCTATTCAGTAATAAGACTGAACGAAAGATATAATGTCCTCACAAACAAATCATGTTCAAGTACATTAAGTCAGACTGGAAAATTAGACAGGACGAATAGAAATAAATACAAGCAAATAAAAAAAAAATATATAATTTCAACCGCTAGAGGCTGAATTACAAGGTTCTTAAAAAAAGGTTTTAAGTATATTAAACTTCTTTACAAAGTCCTTTTTTTCATTTATATAGGCGTATTTATTCTTGAAGTTTATAATTCAATAAAACTGTAATAATGTCTGTAAACACCTTCATACACGAATTAGAAAAAACACTTTTGACATCATTTTTCCAGAACGTCTTACTTTCCTTAAAAATCAGTCTTCTAATCCCATTTACGTCTAAATTTTTTCTTATTATTTTAAATTTTTGAGGTAAGCCAGACGAGATGAAATTCCTACGGTAACTGCACACTGTAACCTTGATTAAAACTCATGAGAAATATTAAAAAATAAACTTTTCCCTTTACATCCTTTTCAATATTATCTTTTGCGCTTCTTTCTCTCTCTCTCTCTGTCAAATAGTAACACACTCGCATCACCGAAATGCCTTGAAGATATATCGATTTAAAATGTCGCAGATGTCACTATTTGTCATGTCCTTCAAGATGTTATGTCTCTTATCCTGTCAATCTTTCAGAAGCATATGATATTTTATCCCAGTCATAGATAGTAATAGTAAGAAAAACATAGTAGAATATTTTCTAATATTATAGTCAAACGCATGTAGTTGCATATGCAAAAAACAGATTTCTCTGCAACCGTTGAAAAAGGAAAAATCCATTGGCCTAGAAATTTTTCTTTCATCAGTAAAAAAAAGAAAGGGAGGGATGGTTTTAAGAACGGCAAATTCTGACTTTAAAATTCGCATTAAATAAAAACTGGTGTACATCTGTCGAAAGCCCATTTCCCATTTTCCATTTTCCTGTCGAAAGTTATTTTCCAGGAAAATGTAACTGCATATTTTCAACTTTCTATAAAGTACTTTTATTGAAATTTCGAAAACTGCAGTCAGATTCCCGAGATTTAAACAGAAGTAGCATTCAGCGGCGAATCTATGAAATTGTGAATGAAGAATTTAATTTACCTTGTAGAGCTACTAGAACTTTAGCAGCGAGAAGTATGAGAAAGCAAGTATACCCTGACCAACATCTTCTTCCACTTGCTAGACATGCTAATACTAACACCAGAAGACCACAAAAGAGGGGAATGTGGTAATTCCTTCTATTGCTCCCCATTTAAAGGACAACTGGGGAGAGTCACGAGATCCAGTCAACCACATTTTAGTTTGTGTGATTATATAAAGAACATTCAAGCTTTTTGGAGAAAAAATAGGAAAACTTTACAACGCCCTCGCCTGTAATCAATTCACACGCCTTTCAATAACTACGTACTGGCACTTACACCATAAGAGCACACACGAGGAAAGGTTATAATTCCTTTAAGTTCACCTGATAATTTGGAGGCCCTCTGTTCTTGAGACAGACGGTATTTACTGTTTTTTAAATTAACTGATAGTTTTAAAAAGTAAAACTCCTCGTGATCGTTATTTCCACGATCCCATAAATCTGCTACTGCTGGTAAATATTTTCAAGCTTAAACCAAATTTTTACATTTTATTGTCTTGTGACAAAAGAATTCAATAATGACGAATGGTTTGAAATGTGATAAATTTTACATTTTTCCTGAATCTTTATGAAATATCTCTTGGGCAGGATGGAGAACAAAAACACAAATCAGGAAATAATATTAATCATTAAGTCCCTGTTTCAGTAGGTAATAATAACATTTAACTATTACTAACGATATTAGAATTACTAGTAAATATAAAACCAAGTATAAAATTTTTATGCTCTAATTTTTTTTAAATTTTATTATAACTATAATTGCGGTTAGCTTATGAGACGCTATAAAATTCCAGCTTTTCGTTAGAATGCAAATAATTCATCCAAACACTAGTCTGAAGTAAACAACCGTATTCTTGAGATTCTAGGAAGTGATTGATTATAAGATGCATGTTTTAATTTGAGCATCACAAAAAAAGAAATAATTTTAGCAAACGAAGCACATAATGCTAAGACACGTAGGTTTTTTTTTATTAGTTTCAATTTATTTTTGTTTTTATAATCGACCTCGTTTTATCAATACACCAAATTACATCTATAAAATTTTAGGATTTAGTTCGTACAAAATCGAAAGTTGAAGAACTTAATCTTCCGTATACAGTCTCTGCAAGTTTATACAAGTCAGTTCATAAAGTTGCCAGTTTGCTTCTCAGAACTTACTATTTTCGAAAATTTTCAGAAAGTCGCTAATTGAGATTTTCTGAACTTTTTCGATGGTCTTAACATAATGAATAATCTTCAAGGTAAGACTTCACTTTATCGTAGGAAAAGTAGCCTGTAGGTGCAAAATCTAGTAAATAAGGTGGGATGCTCAGAATTATGACACTTTTCTTTGATAGCAATTGCTCGATGATAATGGAACTTTATTTTGGAACAATATCGTGCAGTAAAATATATAATGAATTAAATATATTTTATTGAGATTTTTCAGGCTTTATGAGCTCCATCCATTATATTTTAAAAAATATACAGAGTTTAATCACCTCCTTTCAAGATCAAATTACACGTGAATTATTCATTTCCAATAAAAAAAAGGGGGCACCAACATGGGCCTTAGTCAAGATACCTGAAATGGAAGCTTCTGTTGCAGTGGTGAATCTTTTCAACTTAGGCTTATAATATTCGCTTTGTCTAGGGATCACAGGTAAAGAAAAAGTTTCATCTACAGCCTTAACCAATTTAAACAAGTCAGGATTAGTATCTGCTTTTTAATCAAATCCTTTTCTCAACTTTACTCAGCTTTCGAATCCTCAACAGCAGCTGTGTACTGGATTAAAGCAAACGATAAATTGCATTCTTGCCCGTAGGGGATATTTCAAGAAAAGTTGAGGTTTAATAGCAACAAATGCTGCCAATTATGATTTGGCGGTTTTGCTGAAATTTGGTAAGCCAGATAATTTTTTTTAAAATAAAGAAAGCAAAAAAGCAAATCTGAATATTTTCAGATTTTTAAATTACGGTCGAAGGGCGTTTTTTTAACATTTTGTGTGTTACCTTTATTTATTGAATATCATGTTCCTCGCACTTAAACCATAAAATTCAGTTCAAGAGCAATATCGCAAAATAATTTTAAATTGAATATATTTTAGAATTTCCGATACACAGTCTCTCACGCGCTGGAGATAAAATTGTTTTTTCTGTACATCGTTGCCATGGCTCGCTTTGAAATCTCTGAGTTTGTTAATCAAAATTCGTTAAAGTTTTATAAAATATGAAATCGATAATGAAACAAATTCCAAATGTTATTCAAAACTGGATGGCTCCAGGTACCTTTTTTTTTTATCACAGTGCCAGAAACATAACTACATTTATGCAGATTCTTCATTATTTAATTTCTTTAAATATAGCACAGGGCGATAATATTTGGTGGAAAAATAATTGAAAAGTGAACCGACATTTAAAGTTTTCAAAGCAAAATGGCAAAACGAAATTAATAGCCCTTCTGGGCTAACGCCTTTGGGGCTAAAAATATATTTCTTAACAGTAACTCTGAGAAGCATTCTATTTATAGTAATGTTTACAAAGGAAAAACAAAAGTATGTCTTAGTTTCAATGAACTATATTAATTCTTTACATATCTGTAATATTTTTGCAATGGAAGTATAAAAAAGAAACAGTTGCAACAGAACTAACACAAACGATTCAAAAGCTAAAACACAGTAATCATACAAGAGACAACTGATCAATATTCAGCCAGATATTTAAAGCGATATTGATTTAGCGATATGAAGCATATCACTCAAATACTGATTGCTCATGATGAAAATAAAATTAACATCACGACCAGTTACATGTATTTTTCACAGAATAATTTTTCATTCAAAGATAACTGTATCTTTTGTTCGTTAAAATATTCCGCTTGTTGAAATCTGTACTTGACAGAATACATTTCCTATTTAATGATTGACGTCATCATTATCAGGCCACTTATCGAAGAATTTGTGATATCAAATGAAGGTTATGTATTATGCCGAAGGTCAATTTCTAATGAAGCAAATGGAATATTTACAAAAGTCTCTTTGAGGAAATTCTAATTAAAGAATATTTCCAAAATTGGTTTCTGCGTATTTCATATATATATATGCATATTTTACAGGTCATTTTGAAAAAAATTCCTAAATATTTATTATTAATGATTAACTCAACTCCAGTTATCTAACTCAGCTCGTAAGTAATTTCGAGTCATGGATGAATTCAAATATCAAATTTTATCATTTAAAAATTTTTATTTCTAAAGTTTTTCTTATTTTGTATTGTTTTATTCTCATTTAATTAATTAATTTTATATTCTAAATTTTTTCGTTGTTTAAATATAATTAAGTTCTGATCCTCACCCAGATATAATCCAGAAAAGTCTCTCTTGAAAATTGTTTCCGCTGCTCCTTTGGGCAGACCAAAGAATTTTCAATTATTTTTTAATAATACGTGAATTAATATATTAATTTGATTTCAGTTTAGCAGTTTTCCTTAAATTGTTTTTGAGTTATATTTTTTGCGATTTTATATTATTAAGTTTGCACAGAAATTTAACAACAGCAGAAAGAAATTCTTATTCTTACTAAAATTTTACAAGAAAATTAAATTCCAATTAATTTTATTAACACTCTTTTAAAAAACGTTGGAGTATCTACACACTAGAAATTTTTTTAAAAGTATGAATTTTTTATTTGAAAGCTGAAATATAGAAGACGTATTAAGGATAAAGAAGGACATATTAAGGAATTTAGTATATCTTTGTATATTTTGTATTACTGTACAATGTTTCTTGACTTCCATTTTTTTTTTTTTACTTTACTTTTATTAACAAAGGGCCTATTCCATTCTAAGTCGTCATGATAAACATATGACGTGAAGACTTCATTCTTTTCTAACTTTTGTTTCTTTTCTTTCTTACTTTCGTACATTCCAAATTATATATATATATATTAAAAAAAATCTTACAAGCGTTTAATTCACCGTTTGGGAGATTTCCATCTTGCCATCGCCAATTTGTTTCACCAGTAAAGCCAAACTGACAACCCTAAGCGTCTATTTTTGAATCTCGCTCTTCTGATCTTTGTTTCGCTCTGAGTTATGATTTCAATATTCTCTGTTAATTTCTAAGTATTTCGTATTACTACATTTTAATTTGAATCTTAAATTCAGCAAAAAGTGTCTACTTAATTTTACTTTATTTAACATTGGAGTTTTTACATATGGATGTGTTTTTGTATATTTTTTTAACGAATTGCCTCTGAGTCGAAGAGGAATTCAAAATTTTTGGGTGAACTGTTATTATTAAATAATTTAAAATGGTTCGTCAGCTAATTTTGGATTAACGGAAACGCAATGGTTTTCCAAGGCGAAGGGGCTCAACAAAATCTACCTCCCCTTGATATCGTTGAATCATATTTTGATTGCATTCTGCTCCCTTCATAATTTTTGTATTTACCTTATCTATAATTCTTCTGGCTCGGTAATTATTAATTTATTTTTAACATATTTACAGGGAATTTTAATTTTTACTGTCTTTGATTTCCTTTCTTTCATGTCTTTATGGATTTGGTTCTAAAATTTTTATTTTTAGTTTATAACTTGATTCATTTTCAGCAGCATATTGCGCGGGAGAGAGAGAGAGAAAGAGAGAGGTAGATAGGTTGCACGGTGTATGATCAACTTATATATATATATATATAGATTGGTGGATGCATGGAGAGATTGCAATTCCCCTTGAAAAGTCGCGATTTTTTAATGGGACCAGCAATGATTCTCTTGTTTTATTCCGTTTTATTTTTAATTTACATTGTCGTTTCTTTATTCATTCCAATTATATTTCAACAATAGTGCATTTTAGCTTGCAAAAATGCTTTCTTAATTGCTAATTTTTACCACAATAGCAAACTTTTGCATTCTAAATTTCACTTCGAATTTCCTAGGAGATAATTTCCTTCATTTTCCATATTACTATATTGAATTAAAGAATATCTTGGCAGCAATTGCTCAGGATTTTACCTTTTGGTCATTCTGAATAAATTTTGAAAGTCACTAATTTTAAAGTTTTCTATTTTTGCTCATATATATATATAATCACAAGACAGTTTAAAAAAAATAATATAATCATGCCTAAGCTGCTGAAAAATGATCAGTAAAAACACAAAGTAAGAAATTTAGAACCTATATTTCAAAAGACCAAAAATTGAAATTCATAAGTAATAAATTTCATAAAATCCTATAAATGTAACAGACAATTTAAATTTAAGAAAAGTTAAAATTACAATACTTTAAACAAGAAATACCCTAACTCAAAAAATCAATGAAATTTAAAGAATAAAAAATATAAAAAAGGAATTTTATTCAACCTCAATGCCACTTCGTGAGTGGTTCGTTTCCTGCTCCTCCTCCTGACGAAGTGGCATTGAGGTTGACTGAATTCCTCTTCTTTTATAGTCTTTATTCTTTAAATTTCACTGATTTTTGAATTAGGGTATTACTTGTCTGAAGTATTTTAATTTTAACATTTCTTAACTTTTTTTTTTACATTTATAGGATTTTATGAAATTTATTATTTATGAATTTCAATTTTTCGTCTTTGCAAAAAATTGGTGCTAAATTTCTTCCTTTATGTCTTTATTGATGATATATGTGTGTATGTGTGTGTGCGTGTGAATTCGACTTTTTAAAATGAGTCAAAAAAACTTTTTAGATTTCTTTTGATGTAAGAAAATTCATAATTTTTTATTAAAATCACAGAAAACTTGCGACAAAATCTAGTGAATATTGAATGTAAATAAATGCTTCGAAGTACCCTAAAACAAATATGATTTGAAAACATATCACGGACAAGGCGTTTATAGGCATCTTAAAGCCGAGAAAGTAGTGGATCATTAAAAATACTTATCATTTTAAAATCAGTGCAGTCAAATTCACTTAAGAAGCTCAACGAATACAGAAAGCTTTAAGAGCATTTTAAGAAACTATAACTTTCGTGGCCGAATATCTGGAAGAAACAGATGAAAACCATTTCTCAGTAAATCAAATAGAAGGGCAAGATTATAGTTCTTTAAGACCTATATTGAAAGCCTCAAGACTTTTGGTATTCACTTATATTTAAAAATGAAAGTACATTTAACACCTTTTTTTTGGGGGGGGTGATGGAAAGCAAAACCCAACACAGAACTTAAACTGCTGAAAAATCTTATTCCTTCAACAAAACATAATAGATGCAGCCAGATGATCTGGTGAAAAGGAAAGATTGAAAGGTTTATGTGCCCCAATGCTTTTTTGATCTTCTTTTTAAATTTCTACTATTAGCTCACACTCTCCCTATATCTTGTTCAAATTTTCAATCGTTAATAAAATACTTTTTATTCATCTACTCAAGTTGAAATACATTTTTTTAAACTTCCAGTGAATGACACTTGATGTTAATACAGTTTTTTCACATATTAAAGTCAATTCCTACTTATTTATTCCTGATATCAGAACTAAAGGTATGCTGTTTTATTAAATATATTATAAGACTTACAAATGACTGTTTATTAGAAATTCTCACGTGCTGTAAAAATTAATTTCATAACAACTTATAAATAATCGTACATAACTGTGATAAACGGGATTGTAATATTTAACAAAAATAAGTGGCAACAGTAAGAGTTCTAAAGATTTTTAAAGTGTATGGAATTAAAGAATTGTAGTTTTATAGAGTTGGATGAAGCGGATGTAATGTTCCATTATGTAGCGGAAATTCTTCCCACATTTCTATGTTAACGTGATAATAAACAGAGCTAAAATATAACCCTTGCTTCACAAACGGAGAATGCGGGAAAAAAAAAACACAATGCAAGCGACGATTAGAGAAAGAAAAATATTAAGCGCCAAGAAACGCTTCCTACTAAAACTCTTCGCAGCAGGTGAAGCATAAGCTGTTTTAAATCGTGTGAAATCATTAGATGGAATATTAACTGAAGAATTGGACTGCTCGAAACTCACTGGAAAGGCTCCTTGCAATAATGAAGCACTACAAGAGATGGATAGAATGAGAAATTACAGACTACCATCAGCTTCATAAATTAGTTACATCTACTTTTGATTAATTTTAAGATTCTTCGATTTTTTTAGCCTTACGTTATATAGTTTGTAAGAAAAGTGTTCAAATTGAGTTAAATACTTAATTTCAAGAAATACACTCTATACTATTACATATGCCTTTTTTTTTAACATAACCCAAGCAGATGAATGGTAGGTGGATCCTCCCTCTCTAACCCCTCCCTTTCGAAAGGCATGGAAAGCAAAACCAGTTGACAACTGATATATTTTTACTTCCCATTTTCTTTTCTTCCGAGGCATGGATGGCGACACAAGTTTATTAAAATAAATGGAAAATATTTAGTCGATGCAAGTGCCATTGTTGCAAGTCACTAATGGAAAAGTTGGGGAAGTTCGAAATTTTTCGACATGACAGCAAGAGTAATGAATTCCAAACGAAAGATAAACGATGGACCATCTTTTCAGGGAGGACGCTCCGGGATGTACAAAAACGGGGTGACAAATTGAGGTGGAGTGCATTTAGAAGAAATATTATTACAGTTGTAACGAAAAGAAAGAGAATTAATTAGTAGAAAGAACTAAATTCAAATTTCATGCAATGGAGGGGGGGAAGATGAAAAAGGAAAGGCGGCTGAAGAAAAAAATAATTCAAAAACTGTGTCTAATACACAGCCCAAAGAAACGATTTGATGAAGACTAACGACAGGGCTATGGTAACCAATCAGCAGCGTTATTACAGTTTAGTTCTGTAAGCATACTAGCACTTAAAATCTCGTGGTACTATGGATAAGCTGAAGGTAAGAAAAGATGGTTACGCGAAAAGTAAACGGCATAAAATAGACTCGACAACTAAACACACGCAACCATAAAAAACACTTCACAAATTACATAAAGTGTAATGCATTTCGTTTCTTAAAAGTCTGTTAGTTCTTTTTCTTTCTTTCTTTGTTTTTTTTTAAGAGGTTATCTGAAATTGCTAATATACTGAAAAGTATGGTTTGGAAATCGGGTCCATCATCCAGTCCAGTTTATAATTATATTATCTACTCAGAGTAAGGGCATTCAATATTTCTTACTTAGAAGACTATTGTTGTTATTTCCCATCCTTCTGATCTGACAGGATCTTAATAAGATCCGCCTAGATGCCTTGGATCACCTAGAATCAGAACTCTGGGTGTTCAAGTCCTAGATGACTCAAGGCTACTAGGTGACAACAGTTCGGCTTTCAACCAGCTTCGTCCTAATTTTGATGAAGAGGGGAATAGATTCAACGACCCCCTTCCTCCCCTCATTCTCTACCATCAACCTGTCGAAAGGAATTTCCGGTCGACAGAATTTTAAGTGCCCTAACAAATATCCAAGCTGTCTCCGGGATTCAAATCCGAGTCGAAGGCTGTAGCAGCCGAAACAGCGCGAAAGGACGGCCTCAGACTTCTTGATAAGTAGTACGAGGGTACGATACTGCTGTATTTCGTACCTTGAGATATTCTGGATCAATGCTAGACTACGCTCGGCAGAAGTTGAACTGAGTCCACCTGTGTCCTAATTCGAAATTAGGGACAACAGCACTTTCACGATTATTCTTGGACCCTTCCAACCAAGCGGGAGGAGGTGGAGAGATTTTTATGGGCCGCTTGAAAACTAAATGATACTGTTTCTGTTTTCTCTTTTAACAAATCAAATTAGTAAAATAAGTAAGTTATTTTTAACACTCTTAGGTTAATTCTAAACAATAAAAGTCGTATCACACATTCAAAACATTTCGGAAGAACAATTTTAAAGCAGGCTGAAAAACTGTCTGAAACAACTGTTCGTCTGGAATCAACGATATGCATTACCAGCCTTAGGAGCAATAGACGATTAAAGTTTATTCACTTAGGTAGACGTGCTTCAAAGGAAAAGTGATTTTTCGTATTGATATGAACGGTAGTTAAAAGTTGATTTTCTTTTATTACTACAGTAGAACTCTAATTATCTGAATCAACTGGGACAGGACCCATTCGCATAATCAAAAATTCGGATGACTGGATTTTTTCCGAAGAAAGAGTCTACGTACACTTTAATTAATTACTGTATGTATGTTGAAAATGGGAGAAAAAAATGTATTTTTCAAGAAAAAGATGTTTTAATTAATTAAAATAAAAAAGCAACACTTTTACGTGCTGAAATTTATTACTTGCTGAACATCTCGGTCAAACTAAGCTGCTTGACTGTCTTCATCCGTTTTTAAGCAGCCAAGCTGCGCATCCGTTTGACAATGAGAAACTGCACGTGGTTGCACTCCGGCTGAAGCTCTATCCACTTCAGTGCAGTTTCAAGACCGGCAAACACTTCACTAGCTGATAGTCCCGTACCTGCTTTGACATTACAGTCACCTTCTTCCTCGACACTTTCTTCTCTCACCCTTTCAATAAGTTCATCTCCATTTAATATTTGAAACCAATGTCTGACGGAATCACATACCATCTATTATGCTGTATTCTCAACACTAACTTCTGAACATCCAGGAATTTTCAAAATAATATTTTTAATTCCTCAAGTGACACGTCATCCTCATCTTCTCCTGTCTCTTCCCTTTCCTTTTCTTGAGCTTCTTTTTCCCTTTTCTCTTTTTCCTTGCCTTCTTCAGTTGATTCTGAAAAATTCTGGAATTCTGAAAGTGATTCGGATAATCAGCGATTCGGACAGTCATCTTTGCTTCTTAATTAAACTTCTTTTTGCGTATTATTAGTATTTAAAATCACAATAAGAAATAGTCTTGACAAAAGGATTATACACTTTTCCTTCTTAGTTTTGTTCTGTAGAGTCTTACGAGGTACGTAACATCATTTATGACACTTATGCAAATGGTAATCAATTTGACTAAATGTATTTAACAATTATAATCAAGTTAAATTGAAAAAAAATTGTTACTTTTGCTTTTATTTTTAAATGAGTTAGGAAATTTTTGCCAGCTTCATAACCTCTTTTACTAGACAGCAGATTAATTTACATAAGTTCTGCGCTGCCCATAACTTAAGAAAAAAAAAATTAAAGATTTTATAAAAAGTCAACATAAGAAAATCAGACACATTTCGTGATGAATTTACGCTGCCTGGGGTATTTCAGATTTTGTTTTATAGACAAAGATACAAACAGGATTTGTCATTTCCAATTTCATATTTCTCTTTCTCTCTCTACAACACTACACTCGATTAAGTAGCTTATAAAACACTTTAAAAATGGCTTGTCGTAATATGCTTCGCGTATACGAACTTGACACGTTTAGGGTAGGGCTCCTCAAATTATGAGACATATGTCACTCTAATGGCATATTACATTATTTTCAGCAGTACAGTTTTTACAAAGATTTAATGTTCAAAATGAACGTAAAATAGCGTCTTTTTTGGTTCACATACTGCTACATGATAGTACACATGTTATAGGCAGAGTTTGAAATCCGGTGAAATACATTTCCGATTCGTTTCGAAGAACCGAAACTACTTCTCAGAGTTAGTAAATTACGTAAAAAAGCCAAAATAACGGAACCAAGGGACTACTGGCTGCTTAATCTCTAGGATGTGATGTTCGTGGAAAACAAAGATACATTCATTTACCCTGTTAAAGAAAACGTTAGTACTATACAGCATTACGTCACGAACGCTATTTTCAGTATTTCATGAAAACTCATTTGAGTACTGCACACCGACAACGTGACAGAATGCTGGAAGAGTTTTCAACCAAATACAAAAACGTTACACGTAATTATATTGAACTGTACAACCACCTTTGTGAGCCCTGCCAGGGAAAAAAAAGTTATAAGGTATTTCTCTCGCCTTCTTCGCATGCCTACATGGTGTAGTGGTCAGCACGCTCGGCGCGTATTCGAGAGGTCCATGGTTCGAGTCCCGATGAGGGCATTCCTCATTTTTCATCTCTCCTGCTTCGAAATAACCTAATATCTCTACAAGGTATTAAAAAGGGCACTGATATGAAACTTACGATTGCTTCTGAATTTGATTTCTGTTGACAGGTAGATCTTACCGATTCCCAGTTTCAGCCAAATAGAAAATGCAGTTTACCAAGATGATCATCTCACTATTAATATTTTTTTAACATATATCGAACAACAGTTTTTTAACGGCCCTCTTTCATTAATCTTTCATAATAACATTTGTAGTTTTGATGAATGAATGTTTTTTAAATAACAGCCTTACCATAACCTTTTTTTTTTTCATACTTTGCCTAAAGAGCATTTGTCATTGTCTAGAATGCCCAGCTATTATATACAAATCCTAGGGAAAGTATGTAATAATTCTCATATTTCATACTTTGCCTAAAAACATCCGGCATTATACACAATGCTTAGGCATTCTATAGAAAACCAGCGTTTCACACTTCGTCGGTAACATATATATCTTTTATTCTTATGTCGTATTCATGTATTACGAATTTAAAAAGTTTGGGAAACCCTTGGTCTAGTTTATTCTAGTTAAGAGGATTAAATTGTTTAAATACCATACTTGGAGACTAAAGTTCAGCGGACACGATTTTTTTTTTTCATCGTAAAAAAATAAGGATAATATACTTTTTTAGCAGTTAAATGTCTCTGTGCTAAAAAAAAACAAATTAAATTAATTGATGAATCATAAACCATTTCTTAGACACGCAACTTAATACATTATTGGCATGAAAATATTTGTGCTAATTGTAATATGATTTGCATTTTCACTCTCATGGAGATACAAAACACATTAAGTATTCAATATTCTATTTTTTGTTTAAGTACTATTATTGTAGAAATTAAACTAAAAGTAATTTATAGGCGTTAGTAATTTTTTAGGGTACTGGAACAGAAGAATTTTCGCTTATCATTTCTACCTCCAAATTACTTACTACTAATTTATTAAAAAAAATACACGCAACTAGCTATTGTTTAAATTTTTTTTTTTTTACACAGTACAGCAATAATGTTGCTATAACATATTAGAAAGTTTAGTATGCATGCAGGGTCGGTGACAGGTTTTTTGCCTCACGGTGCGACCTCTGTGCATTTTAAATGCTGTTGTCTCGGTTCCTTCCTAAATTCTAAAAGTTTTGCCGCTCGTAAATTCTGCTGCCCGGTGGCTCACATAAATTCTAAAAATTTTGCCGTCTCTAAATTTCGCTGCTCGATGCTTCTCTGATTTCTAAAAATTTTCGTACCCCTAAATTCTGTTGCAAATAATGTGCTATAAACTCTTATTAATATCTTGTAACTACATTACCCATTATAATGTTTCTACCTTAGTGCATAATTTTATTACACTAAGTCAATGGTATCATATGAAAACCTTCATATTCTTGTATACAGCTTATTAAAAGCAAACATGAATATAATTCAAAACAAAATAAAATAAAACCGAATATTTTTATGTAAAAAAGTAAGTAATTTTTCCTTTGAAATAAGAAATTATAATTTTAAAAAGTTAATATTACATTGATAACAAGCATACTCCTTTTCACCTTTGAAACGGAAACAAAAAACACAACTTCAAAACGTCTACCCAATTAAAAAAAAAAAAAAAAAAAACTTAACATCATACCTCATCATCCGAAATACACATCATCTTTGGCAACGAATCACGATGTCGCGGTGACGAACGAGCATAAATTAACCACTTTCCACCAACAAGGCTACTTATCGTACACCGTAGTTAATGCATGCTTTCCATTTACCATGTGTTATGCGGGGAAGCCATCCTCGCAGGATTGACCAGGGCATTGATATTTTAGTCATGGGCAGCCAATGGCCACTACGGGGAGGAGTGGTTGACCAGTGAGGCGGAGCTTTACAGAAGCGGGGTCTTCTCTGCCCTGGTGATTGTCCAGCCCCGGAGGGGGGTTTAGAACGTCAGAATTCGCGTCCTGAATGGACCGGGGGAACGGTAAGGACGCTGTCGGTTGAGGGAGGCATTGGCTCGAACTGATAGAAGCTGGGGAAACTGATTGGTGTGTTTGACCCATCCCAACAAACCCTCGAATAATGAATGATGAGTGAGTAAACATACGTCCCGTGTTAACGGAAAGGGGGCGGGTGTTCTAGGAATTTATAATATTAATGTTATTTTATGAATATAAAGTAAATACAATTTAAGGAGAATACATTTAATTTTTACAGCGCTAAAACGGATTTTCTAACTAATGCTTGAAGTTAAATATATTAGAGCGCTTATTTTTAATCCAAGTAGTTTTGATTAAATAAGAAGGGGGGGTGATGTTCAATTAATTAATTTAAAAAATGTCTACTTCCAGCTAAATTTGTTTTTTTTTTTCCTTTCCATATAAGTCGTCGTCTTTCAGAATAGAAAGTGCAGCTTAGTAAATTATAGAGAATTTTATATTTTTATTTTTTAAAACAAATAGCCCAAAAATTCAAATTACAGTCTAAGATCTTCGAAAATTTATGATTAAAGCTTCAAAAATTTAAGAAAACTATATTAAAATACTTAAAAAAATAAGAATCAGAAGATTAAAAAATACCTTCAAGTGGCAATACTTTCTGTTTCGTAACGACTAAAATCCCCAAGCTGAAAACAATTAAGACTTTGAAGAAGTTTCCTTCATTATGTTTTTAAATGGAAAGAAGAAAAACAGTCGCATACAAAAGCAAAATAATAATAATAATAATTAAAAACCTGATTTAAATATTACACTGTATTTTCTTTGGTTTGCATATGCTGCATCTCCAATATCGACTGAAAATTATTTAAAAGAACGGAAGATGGAAAACATTTGTAAATAACCAAAAGATTTCCTGAATGTTTGGGAGAATACCTAGACATTTTGTTCATATGAATGAATATAATTCTTTGAATTTTGGTTATACGGAGTATTCATCAGTTTACGCCAAAATGCCACATTTACTGTGATTATTTGACATTCATATGAACATCAGTATTAGCAAAATTTTATGTTGTTGTAATTTTTTTGCTTTCAGTAATTATAAGACGAACGAAGTAAATGCAGGACTTAAGGGCATTTAGGGCATGAAGTCAAGAAAACTAAATGTCTTCGAATGTTTTTCACCTCTAGGAAAGTAAGGTTATTCGTATGGGCAGGTAAACATTCCTCCACATTTGGAGAACTTCTAAAATCACATAGTGTACAAATTTACAAGTCCAAAAAATAATAAACGACAGCTATTGTGAAATGTTTTACAGCAACTGTTTAAAATTGTTTACTTTGCTATTCTCTTAAAAGGTATAGTTCTCCTGAAAACAAAATGTATGCATATAATATATAATAATATTTCCTGAAATTCTAAGCAAGCATTTGCACCTCATTCTTCTGTCGGATTTATAATTCTATAGAAATTTTTGGTAAGAGCGAGGAACGAATCCTCGCCCAGACTTTCAAGGAGTTTGCATACATATTACGTTTGCAAGAATAATATTTTACATAGAATAGCAGAATAATCAGTTCTGAACAGTTGCTGTCAATCATTTTGAGAATAGTTGATGTTAATTTTTTTTCCGGTCTTGTAAATTAATACACTATGTCATTCCAGAAGCCCTCTAACGTTGAAGAATATTTACGTGGCCATAGGAATAACATTACTTTCTTTAGAGTTGAAAAACATTCGAAAAGCATTTTCTTGACATCATGCTCTACATGCCTGCCTTACATGCCTATATGTGCCCGCATTTACTTTGCCTATATGTGCCTACATGCCTGCATTTACTTCATTTGTCTTCTAATTATTGAAAGCAAAAATATTACAACAACGTAAAGTTTTTGGTAATACTGATGTTGATATGATTGTTGAAGAATGATAGTAAATGTGGAATTTTGGTGTAACTTGACCAATATTCTGAATAATCAAAATTTACAGAATTAACCTTTTCCTTCATATGAACAAAATGACTATTAATTCTCTCAAATACTCAGAAAATCTACATGAAAAAATCCGCTGATGTGCATTACTAGCAAAGCAAAAGTGTTTCCGAGTGCTTAAATGACAGAGTGTACTTTTTGGAACTTTTGTGAATACTCGACGATACTACAAATTCATAACCTTCGTAGAATGTGGGCACGTTTAAAAATTTCTATTTGAAGTTGCAGTTCTGTTCAGGAAAAAATAAATAGTGTAAGATTGTGTACGATGCTCATGTACCGCTTCGTTGATAACAAATATATAGACTTTTAGAAAATATTCACATAATTTCTGTTCTGGCTGTAGCATTGGCAAGGAAGAAAAACATTTTATATTAAGTATAAAAGAAATCAGTAATTATTTTAATATTTGACTACGAATAAAATTTCATAAGACTGAAAATTAACCAAAATTACAGAAAAGTACTGATATAAATTATCTTGATAGTTAAGTTACGAATGCTTTCTTTTGAGTAGGCTGTTGCTCAAGCCCGGGGCGAATTGGATAAAATTATCGTTACCTAGCTGTGATTATACTAGTACTAGAAAGAGCAAATTCGTTTTTTGAATCTTCGAAACGTACAACAAATTTATTAAATTAACTGACAACTGTCTGATTATATCTGACTGAGATGGAAAATGACTGTAAATAGTATTATTTTTTAGATTTTAAATATTTGAAGAATATTGCTAATATAAAGAAATAATATAATCAACATCTCCATTCAAATAAAAGCTTTATTAAGAAAAGGAGAGAATTATCTATGTTACCATTTTATAGTTTAAAATCTTTCACTTTGTTTAAACTTAAAAAAATAAAAATACCTGATATCAATCTATGAATTTTTACAACCCCAAACTAGCATTTTAACTCCATCTCACAGCTCCTTCAATGTCCCGATGTCACAGCTTTTATTAAAGAGAATAATAGCTCTTAGGTTTCTATTAAAATTCAAACGAATTAAATTTGAATTCAGTATCACCTGGAATAAAAATTTTTTTTTGGAAATAACAGCAATATAATTCGAATAATTATCATACTTAAAAAAGAAAATTCCAAAACACAGAAATAATTAATATGCTGATTATTTAAAATTCATTAATTGGTAATAAACAAATATAAAAAATCTTCCGAGTATTTTTTTGGGGGGGGCTTCTTTCATCTGTTAGTACAAACTTAGCTGAGAAAAACGACAGGAAATTAATTTAAATTGATACTGCAATGAGTAAATTTAATCGATATTTTAAATCAAATGAAATATAATTTTTTAACTGAATAATTTCGTTCTCGAATAAGCAACTTTTAATCTTTTAAAGTGCGGGAATCAAAAATACAAATACAAGATTTCCGATCCCAAAGTAACGGCAAGAAATAAATAATAAAAAAGTAAACAAAAACATTAGTAATATCTTGAGGGGAAAAACGCATTAAAAATTGGATTTTAATCCCTCGAAAACAATTATGTTACCCAACTTAATTATAAATAAAATTATAGATTTTTTTTACTTTATTTCCTACTCTATAATTATCTATTTTTATGAAAAATGTGATTTTTACAAGAGAAAATTTTCTGCGCATAAATCTTTTGGCCCATTTTTATTTGTGAATGATGCATATTAACTCAACACTCATTGTCATTTACCAAGTTAACCTGTAGAATATTCAGTAATTACCTAGTAATACTTTCTGTGGTCACTAATTCCAAAATTTAAAAGAAATGGAAATTTTTATTAATATTAAACGTAAAATATCATCAAATTAGTTAAAATTGCCAAATATTCAATGAAAATACAGTTACTCCTAAACTTTCTTAGAAAAGCCGTTTAACAATTATTCTAAGATTAAGAATTCACTTTAAGAATTTGTTTAAGAATCGGTTCACTCTAAGTTTAAGAATTTGTCACACAAAAATAAAATAATGTAACTTCGTTTCCTAAACTAAATCTTTATATTATTACTATTTCAGCATAGAGCAGACGATGAATTCAGTAGTTCTGAATGATTTTTAAAAATAAAAGTAAAAACGCATACTTAATCTTCAGTACAAGTATACATTAATATTGAAATCTTTCTTTTTCTTTCAGTCTAAAGGAGCAGTTTGCCCGGATTATTAATTTCGTTTTGGCATTTTGCGTTGATTCACTATAAATATCTTTTCACTTTTCAAATTGTTGCCACCAAATATTAAGAGCCCTGTTTTATATTTAAAGAAATTAAATAATGATGAATCTGCATAAATGTATATATGTTTCTCGCACTATGATAAAACAACAGTACTTAGAGCCATCCAATTTTGAATAACGCAAGTTTCCACCCGAATATGGGCATCTGGAAGCCCAAATTTGAAATTTGTTTTATTATCTATTTCATATTTTATAAAATTAATCGAATTTTTGATTAATAAACTCAAGGATTTCGAAGCGAGCAATGGCAAGTGTACGGGAAAAAGAGAATTATCATCTCCATCCCCCCAGTACACGAAACTGCGCTTCGGAAATTCTAAAATTATTCTGCGATATTATCGTTGAACTCAATTTTATGGTTTGAGTGCAAAGAACATATTTAATAAATAAAGGTAGCACATACGTTATAAAAAAAAAAAAAAAAAAAAAAAAAAAAAAAAAAAAAAAAAAAAAAAAAAAAAAAAAACGCCTCTTTGGGCGTAATGTAAAACCCGAAAGCTTTCAGATTTAAAAGAATAAAGAAAGAAAGAAAGAAATAAGCGAATGCTTTTGTTGAATGTCAATAAAATTAATCTTCCCAAAGTTTTGAGTTTTAGCGGCTTTTTAGACTCGAAAGATTCGAATCACGTTTGGAACGAAGGTTCGATTTTTCGAATCTCTCGAATCTTTTTCAAGATTCGTTGGGTTCCAGGATTCAAATATTGTATCTCTTATCACAGCACTTTCACTTTATAGAAGTAAACAGCAAAATAATTACGATTTACAAGTTTTTGCTCAGATGACGGAGACAGAATAAGAAGGGGAGCGAGTATCAAATCACTGTCTCGTGATGTGGTTTTAGTTACTTTGTGACGTAACTACCGTTTGAATGATTTTTGTTGGTTTTCCCAAAACGGTTATAAAAAGCTGAGGTTAAATCTCAAGAGAAAAGTCTCCCGCAGAGCAGCAGAAAAAGCTGAATCAACAAAGTCAGATCAAAATATGTCTAGGAAAAGAACAGACGTTGGCGGCGGCATACGAAACACAAACAGAAGGAGAAAGACTTGTAAGTCTGTTATACAACGGAAACTCTCAATCGCTTTTATTATTTAGAACGTATATTACCTCTTAACGCGCATTTCTTGTTTTTCTTTCTGTTCCCCCTCCTTCTAGATCCGAAGAGGAAACATTAAAAAAATAAATTACCAATGAAAAATTTTATTTGAATAAACTTACATATAATATCTTAACACATAAAAGGACAAAAACAAATAAATAAATAAAATATTTAATCAGAAACATTAACTTTAGGTAACGTCTTCAGGACAGAGAGCCCTCGAGAGCTTTGCCGTAATTAAATAAACAAAACCACACGCTAATATAGGAGACATAATTACTGCACATGGATTGCAAAAAAGTTTCGAACGGATGTCCACTATCGTTTACATACAAAATATTTAATTATTTATTACACGCTCCTCCGTTAGGCACTACACGGTGACGGAGGGATGCCCCGTTCAGCAGTTTTTAAGAAAGATGACTAGTATCCACGTTACACATGGGAAAACCACGAAAAGGCTCATGCAGGCAGCCCTTTCGCCAAGACTCGGAACTTCCGACCGAACCACCAGCGTTCAGCGGCTTTTACCACTTGGCCGTTGGTGGGTTTGTACTCAAAATATAACATGAATTTTATAGCATGTCTGCGAAGTCTAAGAGCTTCTATTCAAGTCATTTTTAATTTTACTCAAACTGTAATACACATTTCTAACATTTTAATATTCTTCTGTTTATGAGTTGATAAGAAAATCTACAAGCAAACACCAGAGCATTTAATATCGATATTACTTTTGAGTAGAATTTAATTTGCTACCAATAAATATCAGTTTATGAGGTGGCAAGCGAAAACATTACATTTATACACGGGAAAAAAAAATGCACGAGTTTTCATATTTTTTCCACTTTTTCCAAGTTTTTAATGCCAAAAAATTATGTTAAGATGCAATTTTAAATCATTAATTTCTTTTTTTGGGGGGGGGGAGGAGAGTAAGGTTAGAAAGAAAACTGAAAAATGAACTGTGCCGAGAATCAATCTCGACATCCTTCAGTTTGCTAGGTCATGTCACCCGAGAGAAAGAAACATTCACAGACGGCCCCTTCTAAGGCTTACAGGAAAGCCTCCACTTGGGCTTAAGATAGAAAATAATAAACTAAACTATTTCTAATTAGCTAAACTTTAGCCGAAGCTGTACAGGGATAACTAATCAAATTAGCCCGTACTTAAACCTCACCGGCGAATATTAACAGACACGTACGACTACGACGTGGTGTACGACGTGGCCCGAAGGTAGGACACGCTCTATTGAGAACTTCAGAGCTCTGCTATGGAAGTGACTGAATTTCATATTAAATACTTGTTCTATTTCATTTCCACAAAACGCGATACTGAAATCTCATTCTGGCAAGGAGTTGTAGGTGGAAAACAAGAGTTTAAAGGAAAAGGGTTTCGAAATTAAAAATAACTATTAGAAAATTAAAATAATCCTTACAAGTTGTTAAATTTTGAAAACACCAAATTATCCCACTGACAATCCTCAAATGTCCAAGTCTCTACGCATTTCACGTCGTTTCAAATAAACCAGCTTCATTAGTTAAGTAATCAGGTTTCTCCGAAGTAAGAAACATGAAAAATCGGCTATGCCCTCGCTCGAATTTGATCTCCCAACTGCTAGCGGGACGTGCTACTTCATTACACCATGACAAGAGGAAAGGCGAAATGCGATAATTCATTATAAAGCTATAGTTCTGATATTCCTTTGAAAGGCAAATTATTTAATTTACAAAAATTTAAGGATACACCACGATGCTTGTTGTGTCTTGCCCTACTTTGGAATGTATGGCCCTTCTACAGATTTTTTCTTATTTAACTGGATTATCTGATTCAATGCACCCTCTCCAGTTAGTGATTAGTTCCATCTTTTCTGCCAAAGGCAGCACAAATTGCCTTACATATTTAATCCCATACACTTGATATAACCACAGTAGCACCATTAAAACATATTTCTTACTCAACCCCACACACCGACACTTATTAAATATCCTCTCCCTTTTAAGCACTTAAAAAAAGTACGTTAAAAATGAAAACCAATTTCACAATCCAGTCCCTTTTCCAACTGTCCTGCGATTAATTACAACTAGTCCTAGAATCCATGTTCCACTGCAAAATTAATTGACAGTCAAATGCCTTTAAATTATGCAATTTAATTTCACAGGAACGGTAGGACTGTTTGCATTGGTTCCGGCAGACAGGAAAACAGCACAGCTCCTGCCCTATCAGAAAAATGTGTTGGACAGTTTGGGGTGCCTCTAGGCTTTCCTGTCCTAATGAGAAGGAAATCAACGAATCGTATTTCGTCCTCTGATTAATTCTCCCGCTTCGTTCTAGATTCGACGCTTTGTGATTATGCAGAGTGTGCTCAGAGTTGGTCAGAGTTATTCCACATTAACCACTGGACGATCGGAGTCGAGAGATAAACTTTATTGTGTTTAATGAATTTAAATTTAGTATTTAATGGGGTACTGGGTCACTATATTTTTTGCAGAAACGAATGCAGCGCTACTCCTCTTCAGTTTTCCGCAAATGCGTTACCGAAAAAACTGGAATTAAAGAGAATAATATTTTTTTTTAATTCGTAGGTTATAAAAATAATAATAATGTTAAAAAGGCAATTTTAACTTTATTGTGTTTAATGAATTTAAATTTAGTATTTAATGGGGTACTGGGTCACTATATTTTTTGCAGAAACGAATGCAGCGCTACTCCTCTTCAGTTTTCCGCAAATGCGTTACCGAAAAAACTGGAATTAAAGAGAATAATATTTTTTTTTAATTCGTAGGTTATAAAAATAATAATAATGTTAAAAAGGCAATTTTAAAATTTTACATTACTGTCTGAATACCTCAGAGAAGTTGCTTTAGAAAATTGGGGGGGGGGGGGGAAATACATAAAAATTTTTTTTTGGGTAAGCATTAAATTAAAAAAAATATATAAAACTTCATAAAAATTAAGGTACTTAAAGTGTTTTTCCTTCGACAGTGAAAATTGGCTTTCGTCGAACATAAAAGTTGGCAAAATCTCGCTTAATTTGAAGCGATCATTTAAACGAAATTTTGAAGGAAAGAGATCTCTTTATTTATTTACATAATGAAAAAAGATTAAGGAAAAATACAGATTACGGATGCAGCATATATAAAAACATCTTGAATAAGTATGAGTTGAAGATTCGAGATTATCTGATAAATAAGTTTATTACACATGCACGAATAATTCTCGCAACCAAAACACTGTAATGGCGTTTAAAGTTTAAAATAGTAGCTAAATAAAGTGAATATAAGTGGTGTCGCACAGTTCCACAGTGTTTTCTATAGCGCTATTCTGTCAAACCCAAGGGTTTCCCCTTTCAGTATTTTGAATACGCACATCAGTATCGGAATCTACAAAATTATATATCGATGATTAAAAGATGTTTAAATCCTGCAGCTCGTAATTCACCAGTTTTGTAGAACTCCCACCACCGCAAAAAAATTGCAGATCAAAAATGAAGAGGAGTGAATACCTCCACTCCGGCTTATCAGGTATTAAATGCGATTACATAAAACCAAAGCGAAAATTTTACGAGTGTATTGTGACGTCACATTTACCTATTTTTAACACTAAATTTCCTTGTTAGGCGACAATTTTTGTTTATCGAAATGGTTGAGAGGAAAATACCATCATAAAACCATAATACAAAAATACCACCATAATACAAAAATCATAAAGGGGAGGTACTTTATTAATTATAATGCTTATTTTCATTAACACGTTTTTGCTTATGTTAACATCTATCCTGTCCTTCTACGCTTTGGTTTAATGTGCCAGAATATATAACTGAAGTGAATTCTAAATAAGAGTAAGATTATAAATATACATTTAGATTGTTATATATATATATGTAAGAAAAATAAAGAATATGTAAAAGGTTAAATTAGCACCGTAAATTTCCCTTCTGAATTCTAAAAATAGTAACCTCTCTCTCTACACTGAGTCATTTCTAGATTAATCCATGTCATATGACTCTTTTTCATAATTCTGATGATGTAAATGGAGCTAAAACTCAAGCAACCAATAATAATTTTACAGAAATATTTACTGTCCAATCAAAATGCATTGAGAACCAAAACTAACTCAGTCTGAATTAAGATTTCACCATAACGCATTTGCTCGCCACTCCTCGGCCTAGGTGCGCTGCTGTCTGCTTCTTTCTTCTTGCTGCAAAGTTATCAAAAACGTAAACCTCTTGAAATAGGCACAAATAATGTGCCAAGTTGTTTGTGGCCGCAAATAAAAACTGAAAATAAAATGAAGATTTGATCTGCCTCGACTGCCAAATTTCTTATGCATTGTGGATCGGCATCTCAGCATTCTACGACATCAAAATTCCTGCTGG
>KK116681.1:70127-138064 GCA_000611955.2 Stegodyphus mimosarum | reverse complement strand
GTGCGAAAAAAATCAAAATATTAAAGATTATACTACTATTTAGATAAATTAAAAAAAGGTACATATACACAGAATCTTGTAATTTATATATAACTGAACAATTTTACTCCAATAAAAAGGTTTCAATTTTTAATGAAGATGACAGCAAATATAGTTATCAATTTTGTAATTAACTAATTATATAAATTATTATCTACTACTAATTATATATTATATTCACTAAAAGAATATTAGAAACCAACATTATTCGCGATATTCTTGATATGCAATTGTAAATTGTTAAGAGAAGCAGGTAAATGACTTAAATTATTTACCTACGTTGTACTGAGCATCATCTGTTTATTACACAGAAACAATATATATATATATGGCAACACTATTTATCGAATATGATTTTATTCCAGACTCAAAATAGCAAAGATCTTGTCCTCCCTCCTGAGGGGTTTTCGCTGTTTGACTTGTAATCATATTCCAACTCAACATCTGAAAGCTACAGTAAAACTGCATTCTGGAAGTTTCATATATGCGAACCGGTCAAAAAATTAGCTTTTTAAATAACAATGCATGCGTATGATATACGCGCTAAAAATGGAAATCAAATTTCTTAACAATGATAAACACTTGCGCTTTATTATGATAAGTAAATTAAACAAGAAGACTAAAGATTCCTAGTTCTACCAACTGAACTCAAATAATTTGTACTATTGCCATCTAATCAAATCAAATACTAAAAATTTAATAAACTAAATTATTTCGATTTTACAAGGACCAGCATTTATTTTATGTATTTCATTTTGAATGTAAAAAATACATAATATGGAAATCGTCAAAATTCTATTTAAACTATTCATTTATTAGGATAAAACTAAAAAGATAATAAAAATCACAATCTAAAAATTATTAGATAATTTTATAAACCCTATTAGATTTCACTTCTGATGCAGATGATAATATACACATCAATCAGAAATTTTGGAATCAAAATACATATTATACATTGCATTAAAAACACCTTTTGTAAATTACAATCTTAATTTAAATTTTTTACGACCTGCTTATCCATACTCCAGTATTTCAATGATAAGGCACTTTAAGGCGATAACACAAGAATGATCGATAAAATACGGTCTAGGAGTTATTTTATACTGTGGATGAGAACATTAAGTACGCAATTATTGTAAAGTAAATATTGGCAGAGAATGTACAAGTGCAGTTTTTCATCGACGGTAGGATATTGCACTTCTACACCAATCCGAAAGATATTTGAACACTTTTAACGCCCGTATTTCCCATTTTTTTAACAGATTATAAGGTATTCGCATGCCTTCGTGGTGTAGTGGTCAGCACGCTAGACGCGTATTCGAGAGGTCCGTGGTTCGAGTCCCGGAGAAGGTGTTGCTCATTTTTCACATCTCCTGCTTCCAAATAACCTAAAGACTCTACAGTGGCGCCCGAACTAAAAGGTTGGTTGATGATGATTCTCCACCACCGGGATTTGGCGATTGGGTCCGTTAATCCCCAGTCGCCTTTTAAAAGGGGGGTATATAAGGTGTTTCTCCGGCCTTCTTATCACGCCTTCGTGGTGTAATGGTCAGCACACTCGGCGCGTACTCGAGAGGTCCGTGGTTCAAGTCCCGGCGAGGGCATTGCTCATTTTTACTCTTTCCTGCTTTCAAAAAGTACCAAATATCTCTACAACTGCCTGAAACTGATCAGTCAACGCACAACTAGAATACTTTAGCTACAGACGTCTAGATTTAGTGAAATTTGATAACTTGATTTCTGGGCGTTTTCTGGACATTGCAAAGGGAACCACGGGAGAAGAGTGTTCTCTTCAGATGATAATGTGAAAAACGCCTCACCCACAGTGTTACAGAGGATGCCAAAAAACAGTCTATTTCATGTTTCTAAATCGTTTATAAAACGTTTTGAAATGGGAATTGCGAAATGAAATACGAAAAAAACTTTAACGTAAGGACACGGAAGGAAAAGGACAAAAATATAAAGACTGCACAGTCATTTGATTCTGAATAAGAGAATCAGTCTCAAAACTTCTCAATCATCCTACATACATAACTGAAAAAGACTAATCCCTCTAATATTTCAAGCACTACATGAGTCTACATTACTTACAAACACAAGCAAATACTTTATTTAAGAAATTCTGTAGGTTTGAAGATCTTATTTGTTCAACATCTTTTGATCTGCTACTGGAACCATGAGATATAAACTGTAAGCTCTCCTTCTTGTATTGCGGATTATCTCCACTATCTGACAAAAACAACAAAACTAATCTATAAATTTTATCGTAACGAACAACGTAACATTACATTTTTCGTGGCACGGGACTTGGATACCTTTTAACCGACAGTTACACTTCGTCCATTTCCGTCCCAATTTTGGAAGAGATTCAAAGTTCATGAATTTTATTGAGGCAGCGTAGCGTCTGCCACTAGTATGGACTTTGAACATCTTACAGGTTACAGCACGACGCTACCAAGTTCTGTCCCAACTTTGAAGAAGAATTTCCCGTGGTCTTATTACGCTTCTTCACTCATTACAAAATCTCTCGAAATGATTTTCGACTCGTTGTGTATTTTAAGTGTCCCCGTGCTACAAAGATATTAAAACAGCCATGCTGCTTAGTGTATTCAGTGAGTTTGCTTCCTTGCCATAGAGGTTACTTTGTTATGTCCTCGGTTCCTACGACTTAAGCATGGTTTCTATGCTAGGGTGGCCAAGCAAGCTGGAATGTTCCAGTCCCATTCCAAGGTTGAGTTCCTATATGCAAGACTAAAGATTCTGACAAAGTCCTAGTGGAGCACTGATAGTATGATAGGATTATACCTATACAATCGATGATGAAAATCTGGTGTTCCGCAGTAAGATAACTCGTACAATCGATGATGAAGCTCTGGTATTCCGCTCACTTCTGTCTGCACCTGTTCCAACGAATGGCTTATTTGGTCAAGCCAGCAGCTAATTTAAGCTAATAAAATTCTTTGTTGAGCAACTATTATGTTGCGTTATGGTCGCGTCTCTACGACTACAAACTCTGGTTATGGACTTTGGATTGTCTCAAGTTGAAGATTTAGGATTGTCTAAAGTCTGAAATTTGAAATTAGTAAATTGGTTCAATTTTTTTACGATGGGTCAGTAAATAATTTTCTGTGATTGCTTAACCTAAATGCTAGGGCCTTATTTAAATGCAGAAAAACGAGTATGTGTCCCGCGGCTGTTCTATCGGGGAAGCCTACACAGCCTACCTATTCTTATTTAGATTATGCATTCACACGAATTCAATTATACTTTTCCTATAGTAAAAAACATATCGCGGCCACGCAGTCAAACAGCAGCAGTTTGACTCGAGTTTAAATCGTGACCCGGCCCAGCTGTACGGAAGTTTTCGTGTTTTTTCTCATCTGTAACGTAAATCTGAGACAGTGTCCTTCAGAAAACCACGAAAGCTTCTTCCTTAGGCAGATTTCCTTCGTGTGCGTTCCGCAATCGAAACCAATCATACTATAGGAAAAGAACTGCCTATAAGTGAAAAGTTCAAATTATAAAGCAAGCTTGAGGTAATAAAAAAATTTTGATTATGCAGATAGAGAGAGCAATAAAATTACTTTTAATACTGCCTCTATCAAACTGGGATAGAGAAACATTATTTTCACTAGTTGACAAACTCAAAACAGCTAAGATAAATGATTAAATGCATTGGTTTAATTTTGAATTTAATAAATTAAAACTTAGAGATCACTGTCTTGCAAATGAACTTAAAAGTTTTGCTTTTGCATTTGCACGTTTGAATCTGTATATTTTAAAATTAAAAATAATAATAAAAAAAATTGGTGTGTATTACTTATATATAAAAAGTAACTGCCCAGCTCCCAGTTTCTTCTGGAATAAACACTACTGCAGTTTAAAATACATAAGCTTATATTTCATATAGAATTTGCGAGCGCCCACACACACATGCATGCACGCACGCACGCATACACACACACACACAAAATGAAAACAAAACTTAATGAGAAACAAAAACAGAAATTTGAAATTTTAAATGAATTCGTTAAATTTTACAAATTTATCTATTAATCATTTTAGAAATTTTCACAGATATCATGTTTTTCAGATACTGTATTTTTAACATTTATTTTTATAATTTTTAAAGAAAGGATTTCAAGCTTCTCTTTCATGGTGGGATCAACGCACTTTATTTTTCAAATTTATAAGACGTAAAATTAAATTGCGGCTTAAATTCGAAGCGAATGTTTTAACAATTTATTTTATTTTCCCTGATCGTTGGAGAATTCTTACTCCCCAACAATACGGACTTATAAAATTAAAATGATTTACTGCAGATATTTTTTGAATATTTATTAAAAAATAATTTTTATTTGTTATTATTTTACCAATTCTAAAATCCTGCTACGCTTAAATTTCTACGGCTGCTATTTTTTTACTATTTTATCCACTTTTCCGATAAAATTCGGCTGCGGCTTTATTTCGAAGTAATACAGTATATATTTTATTTAATACTCCTAAATGAGAAATATTGAATTTAATCTGTGGTATCTAATACTTGAAAAAAATTAAAAAAAAAAGCTCCGTAAACGGTTTTGTCTTGGGATTGTTAATCAATCTCTGTCCAAAGATATTTGTAAATATGTAAAAAGTTTACTTCAATCTAAATTTTAAAATTACACAAACTAAACATTCAGAGTTACGAATGATTTGAATATTTGAAAAAGAACACTTGCCTGTATTTTTTAAGATGTTATTCTTTCAGTAACTACGATACTTCTTTCAAAAATTAATTTTAAACTGAGGTTAAATTTTGCTTCTACAAATTTAAAATTATCGCATTTGCTTGTTTGCTCAATAGTTTTAAAATATAGTTAAAATTAATATACTCACATCATTTCAATAAAAAGTTTAAATTATCGCATTTGCATTGTTTGCTCAATAGTTTAAAAATATATTTAAAATTAACATACTCACATCATTTCAATAAAAATTTGTACTTATTTTAATCAAAAATGCATTACTCAAACAAGTGGACTATACTAGCGCACTACGTAGATTTGAGCATTATTTGCCAACAGATGGCAGCATCACATAACGTAAGGTTGCTCCAAAGATGTTGCGTATTATCTTTTTATCGATTGGTGGTAACCACGTGGTAAGGAATCGACTTTAAAGTTCTGATAAGCGCAAGAAATACGACGATTTTGCCCGAGAAAGAAAGAATACCTGTTGCATATAGTGCCGTTCGTTTGATTTAGGCTAGTGAAGCATACCTGATGGTAAACTAAGTAAAGGTTTATTAATATTTAATGAATAAATAATAATACAACTTTAAATTCAAATGATAACGACCATGTGAATTTACGGTCAGGAAACGCAGATGCTTGTTTTAATGTATCTAAATTATCATAGCTGTCCTTATTTATAGGTTATGTAAAACTGTAAAATTTTTATTCTTTTCAACCACTGCAAAAAATAATACGTTCACTTTTTATTACTTTTTGTCTCAATAATCGTAATTATTCAATTCAGTTATGCATTTGTAGGTTTTTTTTACTGCATATGTATTATTTTTATCACTTGTATTCTTTTTTAAGTATATTTCTTGCATCTTATCTTGTATGTATATACTTACTTTATTTTAGGTTTATTTCAAATGTATGACAATTTTATTGATCAAGTTTATTTTATCATGACATGTCTCTGTTTTTAAATCACAACACAAACATGCACCACGGTTTTCCCCGTTGCTGCTATTGGTTATTTTTGCTCCTCTTGTTTTTGCCTCATCGGCCTTGAGATTCACGGTCACCCCCCTCTTCTATGCCACCTTCTTAGTCCTCTTACTTACCGTTCTGAAATTCATAAAATCATGTGCTCAATGGGATTTGTTTCATGAGCCGGACACGTCACGCATTGCGTGATATCTCGGCAATATTGGTGCGGATACGGATACGGACAATGCTGGAATTCCGAAGCAGTTCTTTGAAATTTCTTTTTACTCACAGCATTCTTCCTATAACTACGGAGAGAAAGGGAGAAGAAGATGAAGAAGGATGATCGGGAAGTAATGCAGAATAGAATTTTAGCTGGCCAAAATTCAGATGCATAGAAGTATACTAAAATGATTCTCAAATTGAAATTTTTATAGATAACTGTAATTTTGATACCATTATCCTTTCTTTCCAACACCATTGAATACACATTTCATAAATTTTATTCATAAGTAAATGATGTAACACGACAAGCTGCATATTCTCGACATCATGCTTTAGAATTATGTCTCGCAAGGAAATGCCAGTCGGAAGATATATTTCCAGTATACTCAGCTTGCTGTAAAAATACCAATGCCTTAAGATGCTTAAATGTGTCGTGGAAGTCGAAAATTTAATCTGGGGGAGTAAAAGCCAGAAGAAGGCGTAAAAACGAAGTGGAAATGATAAATTTGTAGAGCCATTAGGCTATATCGATGCAGGAATTCGAAAAATGTGCAATGCACTCGTCAGGGTTCAACTCCGGGCCTCCCGCAGACACGTGGAAAGTGCTTCCAGTTGCACCACGAAGGCAAGTGGAAAGGAAAAAGAAAAATAGGTTGTAGAGACATTAGGTTATTACGAAGCAGGAGACATGAAATATGAGCAACGCCTTCGCCGGGAATCGAACCACGGACCTCTCGGTTACGCGTCGATTTAAATTCTACCAAGGAATATCTCCAGCGTAGGTTCAAAGCAAGACCTTTACACGCTCGTTTCGTCTACTATTTAACTCAACTAGCTTCCGCTAAATTTGAATAAACTGCGCGTGCTACTCCAATTTACATACTCTGGCACGGGCATTTCTAGGGGAAAAATGAAGGCTAAACAGGAAAGGAATATGAACTTAAAATAAATGTTAGTTAAAATAAATATAAACCCTACAAGGTGAAGATGCTGCTAGTGTCAAATCGACGTATCATCAGCACAGAAATAACGAAAACGGTTCCCTTTACAGAAATATCGAAAACGTTTTCAAATAGCAATAGATTTCTATTCAAATGAAATGAATAGAAAAGTTTTCAGGAACAGGACAACCAAGTCATATAATGCAAGAGTGACTCGAAATAAAACTTAATAAGGGGAAATTTTCACTTATCATCTGTCTAAAAGTTCAAATATTGAATAACTACACGTTCAGATCATGTAGCATTTCCTTATTAGAAAAACTTCAACAGTAAACAAAAAAATTGAAGATTTGAAGATAAATGAATTTACTGCATCTAAAGCAAAAGAATTGTTCAGAATGGAGATTGAAATGTTGCCTTGAAAAAAAAGTCATATTATAAGAGCCGTGCCAAGATATTTTTTCACCTGAGGCAAAAGTAAATGCGCGCCCGTATGTATGTATATATATATATCAAAATAGTCATACTTGTATTAAACAAAAGTAACTCTATTAAATGAAAATATCATAATTCTTAAAGTATTTTTTAATCGTAGCTTTATAAATTCAGAAAAATAATATAGCCGATTATTTATAACTTTCAAATGAAAATGTTAAAAAATCCTTTTTTCATAACAAAGAAATAACATTGAAATACACACTGCATTAATTTCCAGGTTTTCTAGCAATTCTTCTTATTGTTTTATTACTTTAAATTTGCCGAAGCTTATTTCCCCTAATTATAACCGACAAATTTAAAAACATAATTAAAGTAATTTTTGAATTCGCATCTGCAATTTGGCGCTCCCCCTCTAGTGATTCACCTGAGGCAAGTTCCTCACTTGCCTTACCCTTGTCCCGGCTCTGCATATTATCATAAATTATCGAAAATGATGGATATCATATTAGAACCTAAGTTTCTGCAGCAATACCCGCCCTTTAGTTTCGAATTATTTTTCCGTGCAACCCAGTACAATGTCTTGAATATTTCTAATGAAATCAAACAAATACTAAGACAAGTGAGTTTTAGTACCGTATCTTCTAAGCACAGTGAAAATAAGATCTGTGATCTAAGATAAATGATCTTTCTGCACAAAAAGATGATTTCTCTAAATAGATACAAGTGTGATAAATCTTTTAAAGAAAACATTAGTTTTTCTTAGTTTACCATCGACCAGGCGGTAAGATTATTGAATACTGATGACTCAAGCTAGGTTCAAATTTCTGGGGAATGTGATTCCTTTAAAACGTCCTCCATGAAGGCATTTCAATGTACAGTTTAGAGACATCATCATTCTGTCGCAAGAGGTCAATTGTTTCTTATTTTTTGCCTGTCATCCCGCATATTTAACATTAAGAGATACATCAAGTAACATGGTTCAAGAGAAAACGGCAACATTTCATTGCATAAACTGATAACCTTCGAGTTGCTTTGCTTTAATTACGTAACAATTTTTTTTCTCCGTCGTACTCGAAAGTTTTATTTTCTCAGTATAATTTTACATTGAAACTTTATCCTCTCCTAAAAACTGCTGTTACTTTTTAGAAATTAAGATTTCACATAGAAATCTGTAAACATCGGATTTATCATTACCTAAAACATCACTGCAATTGTTCACGACTTTCTTCTTAAGAAATTCAACATAAAAACTTTTAATGATACCTCCCAAGTTTAGAGAAAGAAAGAAGTTGAATTAGATGCATAGAAAAAGTATGGTGTAACTATTCTCGATTAGTGCAAGAAATCCTCAACAGTTACAGCGTAGGAAACCAGAAATTTGTAAATATGTAGTAGTACTTGGATGCATATTTAGAGACAAACTATATTTAACAATGCAATATCACATTGAGCTTTGACGCGCTGAAGTGAATAGTGGCTGATGAATGAAAATGCCTGCATTCTGTTACTTTAGAATAGGTACCAGAGAAATTTTACCCCACCCAATGCGCCTCGTAACCATGGTAACGAAAGCTGCGGCAGATGGTTCACTTTAATTGCGTTATTCCCATTTGATTTTCATTATTTCCATGATTTCCATTTAAGCGCACGAAAGAAGGCCGATATGAACCATTCTCTCAGATGAGATGGAGAAAATAAGTGCTGCGTGGTGATGACAACACGTGTTTCGGTCGCAAACGGGCGAGGGACGGAAAGACCTTGAAATGCCTAGTTCAAAGTAACAGACTACAGTAATCATACATTTTACTTTTTTACAGCCTTATTTATTATTTTTTTAATATTGAATCTAGTCCAGAATGGTACTAATTAACAATATTACTGAAAATTAATTATATTAACAATATTACTGAAATATTACTGAAAGTTCTAATTTACAATATTACTGAAAGTTACCGCGATAAAGTAATTAGACATCAGTATGTTTTGCTTCCAAGTCCTAATTAAAATCTTCGAAATTTATTAAATTTAAAACATTGAAAACAAGATAAAAAAAGCTGGATAAGGGTTTCCATCACTTCAAATAACAGAGATGAAAGTTTCGAATTATTCTCAGTTTATATTGTTGCGAAAAATTCGGCGGTTGCGCCTGTATGTAAGCTTTCCGGCATAGCACTAGGGTTGCCATAAAATAGTGTATGGTAGGGTAGGGTTGCCAGATTGGCGACTTTATCGCCCATTTGGCGACCAAATCGGCGATATCCCATGGTCCAATCGGGAAGCTTCTAGAATAACTTCCTGTCGAGATATTTCTCGAAACCTGTGGAACCTAAGGAAAAGCTATATAAACCCGTGCGTTTCTGAGAGCCGGCATTGCGAGAATTGTGATTGTTGTGAGAATTGTGAGAATAGCTGCTTACTGTGAGTGCTAAGCAACGCGAGAGTTTTGTGAACGGAAAGCGATCGAGATAGTGCTTTGCCGTGAAACTACCTTTACAGTGTAGCTTGACAGTGTATTGGTGATTGTTCCACGGTGTTTATTATAAGTTTAGTGTTGCTGTGAAGCTACCTTTACAGTTACATCCTGAAGCTGTGTTGCTGATTGTTTCAGCGTATTTATTGTAGATTTTCGACGCTTTTAAAGGCAATTTTGGAACTGTGCTGTAAATAGTGATTCTTGTAAATAAATTGTGCTTTTTATTGTTCTGCATCGTGTTTTCATCGGATACTTTCAAATCCACGAACCCGTAAAAGGCAACAATATTACCAACTGCAAAAACTTAAAGACAATGTTCCAGACTCAAATACATTATTTTTTTTCTACTTCCTCCATTATCTTCCTTGTTTATTTTAATTAAAATTACAAGCAACAGACTTCGAAGAACATTACCTCGATTTCGATATGATATGATAATAAATATAAGATGAAAAACCTTTCTCTCTTTAATTCTTTTTTCCATTACATTTTCAATTGCCTTTTACTCATTTACCCTTTAGAGCTTAAATTTACAAAGTTTATATTTTTTTTATTAAACTATAAAATCTTTATGCTACTTAAATAACAACTCTTATAATAATTCATTTTAAAGAGATTAATCTTTACTTAGTGCTTTAAAAACACTATATTCTAAAATTACATTAATATATACTGAACCTTATAATTTATCCAAAAAATTAAATACATTAAAAAAATACAAAAACCTTAAAATTGCTCCTAAAATTTTAAGGCAACTCTACCTCAAAAGCTTCAATTCAAGTTAATAATATTCAGTGCACGACCCAAAACATAAACATCATTAACGTATTAAATCCAGTTCTATTAAAATTATGCTTATAAACGAAACGCAGGCAAAAAATATAAAATTACCACAGATATTCTAAAATGATTACTCCACCAATTTGTCTTCGAACTGAACGTAAAATGTAGTATAAGTAAATAAAAAATACCACTCAGGTTGAATATGAGTCAAGGTTACTAAAGCATTTGATAAAATAAAATTCTCTACATCTATAAACACATACGGTATTTCCAAACAAATTAATGTACAAAATATTAATACAACTACTAATCCAAATACATCCGTAATTCTAAAATAAGGACAATCCATATTGACAAAATCAAGAGGAAAGCTTTCAAACTTTAGAAAATATCTGAAAGTTACTTCTGCACTAATAGATTTTAAGACTATCGATCCGGAAAGGAACGAAACACGTGAAATAGGAAATTTTAAGTTCGTTACAATAACATCAAAAGCCTGCTCAATTCATTGAAATCACTGGCGCCCAGATCCTGTATTTCTCCTTCCAAGGGGAAAAAAATCACAGTTTCTGTAAACGCGCATAGGAGTCATCTTCCCGAGGAGTTCTAAGATTTATTTGTTTTACATTTGAACCATTAAAGAGCAGGTGATACTGTAAGTTATATGTAGTTCCCAGAAGTACGAATCCTTTAGATTTGAAATTTTTCTTTAAGCGAATGATCTGCATGTTACATAAATCATACTTATAAATCATACTTTAAGTATGATTTATAAGATTGTATAATCATACTTAAAGTATGATTATACAATCTTATAAGTATGATAATCATACTTAAAGTATGATTTTGCATAAATCATACTTTAAGTATGATTTATGCAAAATGCAGAATAAGTCAAATATCTTTAAGAAATTGCAAACGTCAAACAACCTGTCAGAAAATACGTATTATTCAAGATAAAAGAGCTGAATTTTTAGTTAATTCGGTTTTACGTGCTACGCAAAACTCGATGCAGAATTAACACTGATCTTAAAAGAATCAGATAAAAATTGTTGTATTACGACGAAATGACGAGGTTTAGAATTCGTACTTCTCTAAGCTGGTTTTCATTGTCTTGGTATTGGTTTGTTTCCTTTTTTTCTACTTTCATTTAATTTAGTCTTAAAACGTTAAATCTTTTTTTTTAATATATTTTATATCGCCACTTTTTCTTCAATGTTTCTATTTGCTCTCAAAAGAGTATTAATACACTTCATTCCTTGCACTCTTATATATATATTTTCCCCAGAAATTAAGCTCTCAGATAATCCCTTCAGAAAAAGAAACAGAAAAAGCGTGCTGAAGAGCCTGTGGATTTCTTCCTTTTCTTTTTTTCTTTCTTCCTTCTTCTTCATCTCCCCCCCTCAATATTCTGATTTTACCAACGAAACGTGATTTTTAGAAAGATTGCGCAATAAATTTGCATTGCGTACTGCATACATAAAAGTGTCAATGAGTGAGTGATATCTAATTAATTACGAGTTGCTGCTCTTTTGGTCTTCATAAAGTTTGCCACAAGACGAATAACAAATTCAACAAGTCTAGAAGAGTTTCTGTCAAAAAGTCTACAAGAACTTCAAATTCTGTAGATTGCTCCTCGAACCAGGTGGAGCCAATCAGGTGACGAAGTTAAAAACCTTTTGCAAAACGTCTGTAATGGTGATCGGAGGCATCAGATTTAAATTAAAACACTAATATGTCAATGATAAAATGGAATTCAATACATTTTATTGCTGTTGACAGACAGCAGTACTATTAGTAATGTTAAAATATACCAGTTTCTTTTCATTATTGACAGATTTGTTTTTACATCACTTTCATTTGTATTTACATCAATTTAACTATTACATTTTGCTTTCTGGTAAAGATTTATGAGGTGTATTATACATTATATATAATTTCACAAATGCTCCTTTAAATTGCACAATTTTAAGACAGCAAACCTATACAATAAAAAAATTTATATATGTAACCTTTTAAAGTTTATTAAATTTACTTATTACACTTTTCCTGTAAATTCCATATATGAGGAAATCAGGAAAAGCAATTTTTAACTAGAGACGGCAAGATTATTTTATCATTTCAATTTAATAATGATCAGGATATTATTTTCAGTAGGGTGTCAGCCTTAGTAATGAACGATCGCATAATTTAATATTGAAATTATAAAAGCGACATTTTTTTAGTATTGAAATTAAAAGCTAGTTGTCTTCGTAGAAATAAAGCAAATACAGAAGTGAGCAATGGATCCCTGTATAAAGTATGGTAATCAACGTCTTCCTGTTAATCGAAGAAGGATCGTATGACTTGCATTCCTCTACTAAATGCGATAACGAGGGTTTTGCCATTTTGTTTGGCAATTAGGTTTCACCATCAGCTACTGGGATTCCTCTACCAAATGTGATAGCCAGAATCTCTTTATCAACTGAAGTTGGTACCATAGCTTCTCTACAAAATGCAGTAACTAGGGTCTTGCCATCAGCAAAGAAAAGATCCCATTCCTTAGCTTCTTCTAACAAATTTAGTAACTACAGTCTCATGATTAGTCGAGATTGAGTTCCATGGAAAAATTACTCTACCAAATGCAGAAACCAAGATCTCCTCATTACACGAGTTGGTACCAGGATGGGTTTCATGACTGGGATACCTCTACCAAATGTGATAACCAGGATCTCCTTATCAGCCGAAGTTGGTACCACAGTTTAGACTTCTCTACAAAATGCAATAATTAGGGTCTTGCCATCAGCAGAGAAAAGACCTCATTGCTTAGCTTGCTCTAACAAATTTAGTAACTACACTCTCAAGATTAGTCGAGGTTGAGTACCACGGCAAAGACTACTCTACCGAATGCAGAAACTAGGATCTTCTAATTAGCCGAGTTGGTATCATAGCTTAGATTTCCTTACTAAATATAGCAGCTAGGGTCTCGTCATCAGCCGAGAAAAGATCCCATTGCTACACCAGAAGTCTGACAGTAATATAAATTATATGTCATGAATTTTGTAACACTGTGTCAAACCACTTATCTATTTCGATATGGATTTAAGCTAAAACTGATCCACTCATAGAAAACGGGGCGACTTCGTAAGAGTGACGCATTGTTACGCATTTAGATAAGATATGAGATCTCTCATGCAAGTACAGTTTTAATTTGCCATTTCGACGAATTCTTCTTATATGAAGGTTTATGAAAATTCATTTTACACGGTGTTGGAACACTCATATCGGGATATCCTTGTGAAGGTTACTGTCTTGGAAAAACTGACTGAGCTTCATAAGGTTTAAATATTTTAATTAACATCTTAACTATTTTATTTTGACCTTTCGAGAAGAACGAACGTGATCAAGTTAGTTTACGAGAACGGCAGCAACTGCTCACCTGTATTGCAGAATTATAATCGTTTGAAAAGTCTTATGAGATCTGAATTAAGAAAGACGATGAAAAAATTACCAAGAGATTGAAGATTTCAGGTTCAGGAAACTCAGGAAGGCTTTAGAAAAGAGATTAGGGCTTGTTACACAAAAAGTTGTTGGAGAAGTGGCTGTTGTTGTGGCAACTTGATCTCCTTAATCAGTCACAAGTGCTTGAGTGATGTCATGCCAACTGTGTCATCCCTGCTTCTACGGCATAAAATATGTGGGGTCCATTTTAATACTAGCACTTTATTATTAGTGAAATACTGCATTATATCTATAATACTTACTACATACTTTTTACTGCTGAAATATACTAGTTTTTATTTTGAATTACTTGAGAAACGCTGAATAACAGAAAAAAATTTAAACTACTTTATTTCTTCATATTTCTCTTTACCATGGGCTAAATTCCCACGGTTCATTAAAAAAATTGACTGCAAAGGAATCGGAACGGTTATTGCAGTAATTATAACCACAATGTACACACAATTAAAATTAAGTCTTGGATAGATATGGTACAAAGATAAAAGTAACAGTCAGATTAGGCCGCTGTTCTCAAACGCTACTTCCATTCATTTTCCTTGAATATCGAGCTAATGTATGCTATAAACCATGCTTTTGTATAGCTATAAGAACACATAAATACAGTTTTTCAGGTGGGTCAAAAATAAATAATTATGTTATTGTAACAGTAAGTGTCCTTTTAAAAATTCACTATGAAAGTGCGTTGTTTTCCATACTAATTACAGTCAAATCCTGATTCACCGGGATAATTACCATGGGTAATGCCCACGGTTAATTCGAAATTACGATTAAGCTGAGAACATAGGCAAGAGGAACAACCCGTATTATAATTTACAGAAAAATATTGTTAGCAATTCACGTGTATTTTCAAGTAGTTTAATCAGAAAAAATACTCTATACGTTACGTTATGTAAATTAAATCAGTATTCAAAACAAAAAGAACAGTCTGTAAATAATGGAAGAATACACATCATTAAAAATGAAAAAAAAACTAAAAGTATAAAAATGGCATTAAAGAATAATATTTATAAAAGAACTTGATTGATTCAACATAATTGATTTAAAAAAAATTCGGTTAGAATTTTTTGGGGTACTTTTTTTATTAACGACGGCACCACTTAGGGCCAAACATAAACGTTGGCGCGAAATCTAACTAGACGGCGACAATTCTAGCCATAGACAAAGTTTCATGAAAAGAATAACTATACCGAATTTGCGCAATTCTCGGATGCCTTTTTAAGCGAAAACTGATCGCTAATGGGCAGAATTGTTGCACACATTCATTATCAGGCATAAGTTTGGCATCGTGCATAATTTCGACACATTTAACAATAAGTTACCACATTTAAAGTTTTTGCGCATATTTGGCGACTGCCACCACGTTAAAAGAAAAGTGCCGTTTGGGGGGGGGGCAGAGTCCATGCGGCAGATATTAGCTACAATGGCTACCGTCAATCGAGGCATTCTTCTTCTTCTTGTAACCAGCTTTGTTTTACAGTAGAGTCTGAGACATTAATTTAGATATTATTCCCATATCAATAAAGTTAATTATTATTATGACTATTTTATTTTATTTATTTATTTTTTTGGAGAGAGCTTGGTTATTCCACCACCAGTTAATCCGGAGTTGACTGTAATATCAAACTTGCATCGACTGGTGTGATATTCACAACTTCGACAGTTAAACACAAAGCAAAGTATTTCAGAATCTTTGTGGTTACCACAGGTATAATTTGCTCACAGTTATCTCCCAGGTATACATGACGCGATTTAGTATGCCTAGTGCAACTAGACAGGAAGGAAGTTCCATCCTGTACTGATTCCTCCGTTAGCGTAACATTCGTAATCTCCTGATGAACTATATTCTGAAGGTGTTAAGATCAGGAAGGTATGAGTGAATACTTCCATTTTTTTAATACATTCATAAAAGAAATATGCTGGGCTGAATGTAACCAAATGGGGTAAAATGTCACCGACGGAATGTAGCACACTTTTTTGAAGAAGGAGAGGGATTTGAAACTTAAGTTTCCATTAACATTCTACCTAATATAAACAGTCTTAAAAGACAAGTCTTCGACAAGACATTACGAATGTTATGCAAGGCATTCCACATGGCATCATCGCTAGTGCACCAGGTAGAGAACAATACATTGATTGTATTGGATGACATCAGCAAGATAATATATTGAAGAAGCGAGGCCTGTTTTATAAATCCCAGACACTGATTTACCTAACCGTGAGCAATTTTGTTTATTACCTGTTGTGTACAAAAATGTGACTACTTTGAAACAATTACTTTGGAAATGAGCAATGTTAAACGCCGTGACCTGACCTGTACTTCGCATTCGAAGCACACAAACTGTAAAATGTCTTCCAATTAATTATTTTTTCAATTTACAATAACTAGAATATTAGAAATAATTAGAATAATAACTAGAAAGAGTAACAATTTATAATAACTAGAAAGAGAACAGGGTTTCTTATACAGTAACAAGGTAAAAGATTATGAATATCGATGGCAATATTTTGTTTTTCAAGCTAACATTAATTCTTGTTCGGTAATTCGAGAAATTTTGTGTTAAAAATCGTGAATAAAAATTGTAAGCATAAAAAGCAAATAATAACATAAATTGTTATGTTGTTTAAAATACATCTTCTGAGTTACGGGCAACTGTAAGCAACTTTTAAAAGGCAGAATCTGAAATAATTAAGTAACAGAAGAAAAAAAGTACTTACTCCTTTTTTACCTCCCAAGACGGCTTGGCAAGAATTAAAGAACCTCTTTTTAAGTCATCATAATTCTCTGACAAGGGAAGAAATAATTCGACATCTATCACAATAGCGGCACTCACATTCCATCACCACAGACCACAGAACAAGACACTAATAACGGGAATGAGGAGGTGGTAAAAAAAAAAAGTTGATTCTTCTCTGAAGACACGCACAAAAGACAAGTCACTGCAGGAAGGGGATAACTGCTAACTAGGCCCACCAACGTTTGACACGCTGCGTCCACAGATTAGCCAGGATCATCAAATGAAGGTAATCCTCTGCGGTCTTCGTCTCTTTACGCATTTTTTTCTCTCCTACTCCCTCGTCCTTAGTTCTTCTTTTCGAGGAGTAAGTTCTTTCTAGGGAAGTTCTTAATCCCGATGCGAGGTGCGATGAAAGATTTGGGATTGGGCATTAGGGTGGATGCTTTAATTAAAGTCTCCGTCTGCCCAGTTGGAAAGGATAACAAGCTGAAGTAGACTCTTCTTTGCGGGCAAGTGATAATAACGCAAGAGCAAACGAGGAAAAAAAACAAAAGAAAGTTTTTTTTTTGTAATTTTTGTTTCTTAAATAAAAGGGGACGCATTATGAACAAGTTCATACTCAAGATCTCTAGAAATCATAACTAACTACTTTTAACATTTAATTTCATGAAATAATCGTTTTTAATACATCAATAATGAGTTTTTTAACGAATATTTGGATTCGATGGATTTACATTTTGATCTGATTGATTATTTTCAGAAATCTACGTCAATCACTTCTTATTTTTGATGGATTCGGATTTCAACTAATATTTTTCTCGCTTACTATTTTACAAACATTATATTAATTATTTTCATTCACGTCAAGCGTTTACTTATTTTCGATCGTTTTTTATTTATTTATTTATTTTTTTGGCTTAGATCGCGATGGATTTTACATTTTGATCTGATTGCTTATTTTAAAAAATCTACCGAAATTATAACAAATCATTTCTAATTTATCAAATCGTTTAAATAATACTTCTATTAATATTTATTAAACGATATCTATTAATATTTATTAAACGATATCTATTAATATTTATTAAACGTCGTCTATTATTATAAATCGTCTATTAATATTTATTAAATGATACCTTATCAATAATTAAAAATCATATTCAATTCGTCAATAGTTTCCTGTTTTTTATAGGTACTCCGACTTCATTGTTTAAAATTTTTCGCTCATTATTATTATTATTATTTTTTTTAATATACGCTTTATTTATTTTATTGCTTCTTAGAGTTCGATAGAAAAGGAACAGAATAGCTGATCAATTTAAATTACTCCTTCTAAACTAATTTTCAAAGATATCGACCGGATAGTGTATTTTATATAGGAAGGCTTTTGATTAAAATTTACACAATGTTCATAGCTAGGATATTAAACTTAAAATTTAGGCACTTTCTGCAACAATCCTATCTGAACTCACCTGTTAAATTTACAAGTACGTTTTCAAATTTCTGATTAAAAGTTTTGGGCCTAGCTCTCAATTTCAAATAACACTTATAAACCTATTTCAGAATTTTGGGAGAATGTACTATATGAATACTAAGAAATGAATGTATAACAAAAATTTAATTTATACATGTCTTGTTTTCCTGTCAGTTACTTTGTTACATTTTTTTGTATAGTTTCGATGTTAATTTTTTTGCCTTCTCTTATTTTTTTCCTCTACATAAAACCCTCACATATTTATATTACTTCATTCTAATATTTCGAAATCGGATTTTTAATTGAAGTAATTTAATTGAGATATTACGGATAGATTTAGAAAGAGGAGCTAGTAAAACTGAGATAAAACTAAATTATAATGTACAATGCTTCTTTAGAAAGTATAAAAGTTACCGATATTCGTAAAAATACTTCAAACCTGCACAGTAGCGTTTAAAATTATTATTAATTACTATAAATATTGTTATAAATTTATTATAAATACTGCTCATCGCTGTCATAAGCTGGTCAGGTATTATTTTGTCTTTTTTCCCACTATTCCGCACGTAACATCAAAAGATGCTTTTAATTGTTTATTTTTCTCTTATGACTGTGCGGATTTCCTACTTAAATATTAGTCAAAATAAAATATTTACAAATACAAATCTAGCGATTTACTTTCATAAATTTTACTGTAAATTTAGTAAAATCTCCTATACATTAAGTTTAGATCAGCATATCAAAATTATCTCGAATTACATTTTGATTACGTTTTAATATCAGAATAAAATGCTATCGTGAAACAATGAAAACAATTTTATTAGACACTTTCGATTTGCCCCTCTATATGACTTTCTGTTATTCCTAACGAAAATCTTTTCTCTTTCCTTCGCCACAAAATGATGACATAAGCTTTTTCCACGCAATTCCATTTTAGCTTTATCCGTCTTACAGTTTAGCTGTCGCGAGACGAGGGGAAAAACAATAACCGATAGATAGTTACTCAAGGAAAGCTACCATTAAATAACTGCAGCGATTATTGTACGATTAGTCGACATTGTTCAAGACGCAGTCAGTCATCCTTCACCGCCGATTCCGAATCATCAATATAATCCTTAGCTGAATTGTTTTCCTTGTGGTAGACGAGGTGGCAGAAGACATTCCCCCCCTTTTCTTCCTTATTTCTCATCTTTGCCACCCCCTCATCTCTACAGCAAGAGGACCTCCTTCTTTTTATTACCATTTTGGCGCGACGAGGGGAGGGTGACGGGCTAGCTGGACGCATGATTAATGGTCATCCTTGACCCGCGTGTTGTCTGACAGGAGTCAACGACTGCTTCGTGCCGTTGCAAAGATGTTTTTTTCTCTGCTTCTACTCGCAAATCTTTTTTTCCTCGCGATCTCTTGTGAATGTCGCGATGCCCAACATTGTGATGGATGGTCGCAAGCAAAAATAGCTTTGTTCTTTGGACTGGTCTGATGCCGGAGATGGCCGAAAGGTGAAAAGATAATGCACTGTGGACGGTAACCGAAAACGGGTTTCTAGAAGAGATTCTAAGGAGGATGTCGAGTGGTGTGCTGATAGGCCGTTGATAAATCAGCGATTGTGATGTAGGACAATCTGATGTACTCACAGCGTTCCGCCCAAGAGTTACACTGCATGGCATATTACAACCGTCTGCAAAAAAGAAAATTTCATTCAATATGGGAATTACAACAATCTAAATACAAACAAGAAATTACCAGAATACAGAATTTCCCATCGCCCAATCAAAACACAAAAGAATTAAAATTCTATATTAAAAGTATACAAAAAATAATAAGCGTAGCAATGCGAAAAAATATACACATAAAAACTATCACACATCAAACAAATACAACTAACTAAATAAATTTATAACAATATTTCCAAAGCATGGATTCTCAAATTATGTACTACTGTTGTCTTGTTGGGAAGGTAAACAAGTAATCTGAATTTATACTTATTATGTTATGGCATTTTATTACATCATCATTACTGATAAGATTATGTATTATTATTATTTTACTATCACGATTATTATTCTCTTCTCTGTACTGCAAAATAACAATAGTAATATAGTACTGAATATGGTATGAATGTAATGTTTCTATAAAGGCAATACTAATTCAAGAAATCGGAGAAAATTATATAGACAAAAGACGGGTAAACATTCAGAAACCTCGAGATTCAGGTTATTTGAAATGCCACAGTACACGAGGGCTTTCTGCCTAAGGGAAAGGATGCTTTCGTGGGGGATTTTCTAAGGGAATCTCTCCCATATTCACAAGTTTGTGAAACCTGGCCAGTTATATATATATGTCAGGTTTTTATACGTACAGCGGCCAAAGAAAAAATAATAATCTGAGGAAAGACGAGTATGTTTTGTAATTATTTTGAGGTACTTTTTGTTGATGAATACTGATAAGGCCAGACCCTAACATTAAATTTACTTCAATAACTCTTTTAAAACCTTCAACATTCTAAATTAAAACATAAAATTGTTTAGCGAATTTGTAAATAAAAACAATATTGATGAGTTAAGATTTTAAGAAAAAGTATGAAACGATTCAATTCGGAAGCAAGTTTATAAGGAATTATCACACTCCCTCATGCGTGTGCTCATGGTGTAAGTGGTAACAAATCTAGCTAACTACTGGTATATTTTGGTTCGGATCTCAGTGAGGGCGTAGTCTTCCTGCTCGGAAAACCCCGATGTCTCAATAATTTATAATAAACTGCTAGAAAAATAAGCTGGATTTAGTAGACTGCATGTATACAAGAAAATATTAAATTATTACATTCTTACAATTATTAGCTGAGTATAAACAATTAATAACTGTAAGAATATGCCACTTCGTCAAGCATTCACTTACTGGTAAATTAGTAATTTGCAATATTTTATATTTGTATAGGCTGTACCAAATTAAGTTTCCAAAAATTATATTCTTCGTGTTTCAGAAGGTTTGTAATTAATATAGTTGTTCTTAATTCAAGTTTACCAGTTCTATCCATAGACAAATAGTTCAAAACTGAGATTTAAATCAATGGAAGAGAACAAAAAGACAGAACTTTCGTATAAAGTGATCCTACAGTCAGTAACAATTCAAAAAATAAAATACATGTAAAATAATTTTTAAATTTCACGGTTTTGAGTTAAATGAAAAAAAAAATGATGTAAACAAACATCACATCACTTCCTCGTACAACCTGATAAATATTCGTTTTAGTACAAACAATAAACTGAAGTTAAATATTATTAGATACTAACAACAATAAAATTATATTAAATATTGTTAGATATTTACTCTTACACTAACTACATATATAAACTGTTACTATATATGTAGTTAGATTTCATTGCTTGTCAAAAATTAATATTACTTTTTTTAAATCTGACATTGCCAAAGCAAGAATATTTTCGTCATTTAAAATATGCCTGTAATTGGAAATATTTGACTATTTAACTACTGTAAGGACTTTTAAGCCAGTCCCATACACAAAATTTCAAAGTTCTACGGTTAATCACTTTTGAGTTACGCGAGATACATACATACATGTGTACGTACACGTACCGACGCGACAAAAAGTCCCTTTTGAATCCCTTTTAAAATCCTTTTTGAAAAAAAGAGTTCTTTTATTCTGTCCATGCGTAGCAAAAAATCGTCCAAATGGATTCGGGAACGGTCAAAATGGATATTTGTGGTGAAATATGATACCTGAAATTTTTCGCGATTACAATATTTCCTTTACTTCGTACAAGGAAATAAAAATTCAGCTATCATAATATTCTTTGTTACATGTGATAAAAATAAAATCGCTGGAACCCACACACGAATTGTATTACAAGCAGAATTTCGAGAAGCGTTAGAAGTACAGAAAGGATATAAAAAGAACGATTATATTCAACAGTATTTATTTAAAGTTTTTTTTTTCACGATCTTGACTTAAAAAAATCTGCCATTATTACCAATCCTGCAATTTTATTTTCAGTCCCATATATCATTTATGAAGTGGAAAAAATGATTTTTTTTAAGTGGAAACCATAAAATTATACTTAGCTTTTTTTTTTTTAATTCTACTTTTCATTCTACAGAATGGGTAAATGTAATATAGAGAGAAATTACAGGGTCTGACATTAGAAAAATGACTCCTTATAACCGTAGAAAATAATTCGATAGTGAATTTACATTCAGTTCATATAAATTCTGAAATTACAAATCCGATCTTACCATCATTTAAAATTACGAGGTTGTTAATTATGTTGTAGGGACATTAGGCATAATTTTTTTTTGAAAGCAAAAGAGATGAAAAATGAGCAAAGCCTTCCCCGGGACTCGAACCATGGATCTCTCGAATACGTGCCGAGTGTGCTGACCACTACACCACGAAAGCATGCTACGAAGGCGGGATAAATACCTTATGTACTCCCCTTCTAAAGGGCGACTGGGGATTAGGGCACTATTCGCCAAATCCTGGTGGTGGAGAATCATCATCCACCAACTTCTTTTTAGTTCGGACGCCACTGCAGAGACATCAGGACTTTTGGAAGCAGGAGAGATGAAAAATGAGCAATGCCCTCGGCGGGACTCGAACCTCGGACCTCTCGAATACGCGAAGAGTGTGCTGGCCATTACATTACGAAGGCATGCTAAGAAGACGGGAGAAGTACCTTATAATGTAAGACTTAATCATTCGTTTGAACAAAATCATCATTGTTAGTAACTGCATGATAGCTAAATTGCTTTTTGAACGAAACCAAAGCCAAAGTGCAAAGTTCGCCTTATTTTTAAAACTAACGACTGCAGAATGTCAAGACTTGCGAATAAGATTGACGCACGACCTTACGCTTTCTTGCTACACAGCAATAAATTACAATATATTTTACTTTCTTTTACATTTTTACAGTGCTCAGTATAACAAACATTAAGTCACAGAGCCTCAGACCTGGAAGCCGTATGCAATTATATTATTAGCTTATTTGAAAAACTTCGAGTAATTAGACCACAGAACACTACTTTAATTTAAAAACTTTAAACTGTTGCTGACAACACGAGAGGACAGTTACAAGTTATCCTAAAATAGCATCCCAATACTCGATACTCATTTCATGAGCATCACAACCATAACTCATTAAATCCTTTTCACACATTCATAGTGTTTAAAACTTAAGGCTCTACCCTCTTCGGTCCCGTTAAGCAGTGACAAGTGCCTTCCAAGAGCTTTTTATCGGCACGGCAGCACGTAAGTAATTGCGCACTTATCACTACATTTATGCCAAGAACACCTGGTGGGAAGCCTAAAGAGGCACGTATCGCACTTTAAAAGGCGGTGCTCATGTATAACGACCCGTGAAGGGTCGCACGCTAACACCCTCCAGTAAACAGACACTGCCCCCCATCAAATCCTGCATTCATAACAAACACTCAAAAATTGAATCTTGGGCGTCGTGTTCATTATCCTAATTATAGGGAGCTTAATGAGAGTGGCTGCGGCGAGTTGCTTGAGAGGTAATCACGAGGGGAACTCAGATTACCTGAGGGATGCTATTTCGGGTACACGGACCACTCTTGTAATTAAAGGACAGTCCTTTCCTGGGAGGGAAGCTCACTTCCGGCAGATGCTTCTTCGCTTTACTTAACTCTATTAGCCATTAAGTCCGAAATCTTTTCCTTCAATCTCAGAAGGAAGCTTAATTTCAGACGGCCCCTCTCAACTCTTCAGGCGCAAAGCTGCGATTATCAAGTTCTCATGGTCATGTATATAAAGAAAGGTCTCTTAGATAAAGCAATTAATGATGCCTTATATTATATTAAAAGGTTCTGCAGTTGGTTGTAAAATGGAAACTGGCAGCATATCGAATATCGGAAGAAGTAAAAGTTACAGCGCGCAGCAGCGCAAGAGCTTAGATTAGATACCGTGGTTCTGAAAACGGGAATGCGAATAAATACAAGACGATTTTAGAGTAAAATTTAGTAACATTTGAGTAAATGAAAGGTAACACCAAACCTCTAGTAATACCAAAGGTGTTCAAATTTTTGTCTATTTTTTTTTTTTGGGTGGAATATTTTCCATTTCAAGAAAAATATATTTAAAACAGGCGTTGAAAATCTATACAATGTTGCATACATTTCACATGGAAAGCGGTGAGAAAATCATCATTTCGTTATAATTTTCCTCGTAATTTCAAATTATTTTAGGTAAATATAACTATAGATATAAAAGTTATTTTTAGTCCAAAGGGGAAATTTGACCTGAAGGACTATTAATTTCGTTTTGGCATTTTGTGTTAATTTACTAAAAATGTCGCTTCACTTTTCAGATTGTTGCCATCAAATGTAAGAGCACTGTATTATATTTAAAGAAATTAAATAACGAAGAATCTGCATAAATGTATGTATGTTTATGCATAATGTATGTATCTGCATAAATGCATGTTGTGATTAAACAACGGTATTTAAAAGCCATCTAATTTTGAATAACGTACGTTTCCACCCGAATACGGGCATCTGGAAGCCCAAATTTGGAACTTGTTTTATTATCTATTTACTATTTTGTAAAACTTTAACGAATTTTTGATTAACAAACTTAACGATTTCAAAGGGAGCGATGGCAACATCGTACGAAAAAAAAAATTCTCTCTAGCGCGCGAGTCTGCGCACCGGAAATTCTTAAGATATGCTCATTATTATATTATTTTGCGATATTGCTACTGAACTGAATTTTGTAGCTTAAGTGCGAAGAACATGATATTTAATAAATAAAGGTAACCCACAAAACGTTAAAAAAAGCCCTTTGGCCGTAATATAAAACTGAAAGTTTTCAGATTTTTTTCAATTAATTAATTAATTTAGACGTTTAATTTTGCAGTCTTAACGGTGTACAGGACACTCGAGGAGTTGCTTGGAAATCCGGCATTCAGAGGAAGTCAGCGTGAAGACACTGCCTTAGCTGATGCTATTTAAGAATCAATTCAAGATTATTGCAGTCTTTGAAAGATAGAAAAAAGCAAAGAAAATAATTTCAGATGAAATAACGAGATCAATGAAAAAGTTTAGTTTTTTTTTAATCAAAGCGTACTATCGTTGTAAATTTTTGTAAATATTTGTGTGTATTAAATGTTATTTCTATGCACTATTATAAAGTTTTATATCGTTTTATTCATTTATTTGTTTATTTTTTGAATTCAGGGGTTTATTTTTGTGCAATCAAATTTGTGGTCACATTATATGTATAAGAAAGAAAAATGACAAATCTTGTGATTCTAAATCCAGCAATATTTAAACTGCGAAAACAGTTCCGTTGAATTGTAGATATGGGCAGAAACAACTCCTGACGGGCGTTAAAGGCTACTTTTATCGCCGAATTGGCTACATTTGACAATTTTTTGCTAACTTGGCAATTTTTTCGGAAGTTTTTTAAGGAAATGCATTTTTAAAGCTCTAGGAGCTATTTTTTCGGAAATTTCCCCAAATTCGCGCTACACCATATAAATACGGCTCCGAGACTCAGGATGACAAGGTTATTCTGCGTCTCGGAGCCTGAGCTGTCAGAAAGACTGTAGCTTAAAGAGAGCCAAGCTGAATTGCTTTTTAAAACTTATTCTGCCTATGATATCGTAATTTACGACACTTCCGTTAAGGAGGATTTCCGCAATATTTGCATACTTTTTGAATTATGTACGGCTGTTTGTTTAAGGTGTATTAATTGCCAATTTCTTCCGGTCATCTGGAATGATTCTTGAAAGAGACAACCGCTATTCCATAACTCGTAAAAGTATATCATTGCTACTTTTAAAATAGGCACTTCAAGGTTGCACGAACCCCTCGGTTGCAATCGTAACATGTATCCTCATCACCGGATAGAGATTAGGGGATTTTAGGAAATTACAAGATTTTACCGTCTGCGCAGTACCAGTTAACATGTTTAGGCAGTAGGGCCGAAAATGACCTTGAAGTGCCTATTTTAAAACAACACACCGTAAGGTTATGTGCTTTTAAAGGGTGAAAACACTAAAGGACCACAGAAAAACGTGTACATAAAGAAGCACAATCGGTACTGTGCATTATGCCTGTGTGATATAAGCAAAATCAAATACCATCACAAGGTAAACTATCCATGATCAAACAAATCCATGGGATTTTATACTTGCAGTCGGATCCGTGGGATAATAGAAAATCATCCGCGGGATAATAGTAACTAAATTTTAAAATTAGGCAAACTTCACCCTTAGATTTGATATTGAACTCATAGAAAAGTTACATACATTTTATAAAAGTCTAGTACGTGTCTCTTCTTTCCAAGAGATAAAAATAATCAGCGTCATTTCCTCGGTGATACAATATTCAAATTGACAAAATAATAAAAGGAGAAAACTGGAAAAGGGAAAAAGCAACATCTGTAGTGCCATCTGTTCAATAATTAAATCATTAAATTATCAAAAAATAATTAGTAAATGATCCCAATTAAATAACTAAGAATAAAAATTAATTATCTATTCCTCAAACTTATCGTGTATTAATTAAATCGTCGAAATGAAAATCAAAGTTATCTTTTTAATAAATAAATGCTTTTTTGATATACAGGGTGTCTCAAAAGGTAGTTGCCAAACTCAACATGCTGGTCTGTCATACCATGACATAGAAGATTTACATAAAAACTTGTATCCGAAATTTCGAACGGCGAAAGGCTAGAGGGCAATGTTCGCACGCGTATAAGAAAGAATGTCAAAGGAAAGAAAGAAAGGATGTAAAAAGAGGTGTAAAATATGACTGACTTTTATTAAAGAACATAGTTAAATCATTGAACATACTCAAAATTTCTCCCATTCCAATAATGCATCCTTCACAGCGCCGTGCATGTATTAAATAAATGCATCAAAATAGGCAGGCGTGTTATGGACACGTGCCGCCGCTTCCAAGATCTTGGGCGACGAGATCCATGCCCGATGTTACGGTTGTCTCGTACACCATGGACTTCATGTATCCCCACAGGCAGAATATGATGAAATACGATTATGATAGAAATTTTATGATTTTATTTATACTGGATCCTAAAATATAATGGCAAAATGAGTTGAGATTACCACTTGTATATAAGCGGCTCGCTGCATATCGGAACAGGCCAAAAATTAGGCTTGTTACACCAGACAACTGTCAATGGCAGAAGTCCCGATAGAAATTAAAACTGCTTCTTTAGACAAACGCTATAAATAAGAAAGAGAAGCAATCTTATTGTTTAATAAACTACAGTACGCCTAATTTAAACGTTACTTTCCTGTACAACAAATGCACGTAACTCGTTTTATTCCAGTTACGTTGCTCACTCCTTTTGTGTAGTGTAAAAGAAATAACATAAAATGAAATGCACAACTTTAAATAAAATTGTATTTAAATCCAGGCATTTTGATTATAAGGATATTGTTGGCGCATTTTACGCCAACTAATCTCGCCAATGGATCGCCTCCTACGATTGAGGCAGATAGAGAAAAGAAATCTAGCCTACCGGACGTGAGCAATTACTGTAAAACGAAGCTCACAATTAAATTGTATTCCGCTTCACTGTAAATATTTGTATATAATAAAATAATTAAAAAACGAAGCAGTGAAGCTGGTCCGTCGATAAAATTAATCATTAAGATAATATAATTTAAACATCTGGCTCCGTTGAGCCTGGAGCTTACTTCAGCGATATGGATACTCTAATGAAAAGCAAAGCAACCCTAAAAGGGAAAATAACGAGATTTGAAAATTTTATGGAGACTGCAAATAATGATGTAGACTTAGTTGAACTTAAAGTGAAACTAAAAAATATTCAAGCTCTTCAAAAGAAAGTTGATGAGCTACGAAGTGCGTACTACGCACAAAGTGACATCAAGGATGATGATCTCGCAATTATTGATGATGATTTAAACCACTGTGATGATCGTCTAGAAAAACTGGAGGTAAGAATTGAAATTCTCATTAATTCTTACAATAAGTTAAATTCTGCAAAAGCAGTAAATGTTACTGAAAGTAATTTAAGTGAAAATTTTCAAATCAAAACTAAAATTCCACCATTAGTTTTGCCTGAATTTTCAGGAAAATATGAAGAATTTAGTTCATTTAAAACTCAATTTGATGATTTAATTACAAATAATGTTCAGTTAAGTCATTCGCAGAAATTGTATTATCTGAGATCTTGTCTTACTAATGACGCTAAGCATTTAGCCAGTAACTTTGATAATTTTGAATCTTTGTACAATGCATTGGAATCTCGCTATGATAATGAACGTCTGATTGTTGACATTCATGTGCAGAATATTTTAAATTTTGAAAAGATTCAATGCGAAAATGCGAAAGACATTAGAAGTATGATTGATTGTGTACAAAAGAATTTACGCGCTTTGAAAGTGTTAAAGTATGAACAGAACAAGTTATGTGATGTTTTTCTAATAAATATTCTTCTTCAAAAACTAGATAAAGAATCTAGGAAAAATTTCGAATTATCTCACAAATCGAAAGTAGTTCCAACCCTGGAGGAGTTTATTAAATTTTTAGAGCAGCGTGAATCAGTATTGTTATCTATAAATAAAAATATTGCAACCGGAAGTAAGATTAGTATAAACAAGAATTCTTCCCCTTCCCATAAATCAAAAGCTCTTTTGACGAATGAAAGTAAAAATAAAAACTGCGTTGTTTGTAGAAGTTTTCATCCTATATTCCTTTGCGATACATTCTTAAAATTAAATGTTCATGAAAGATTAAAATTAATTCGTTCACATAAGCTCTGTGAATTATGTCTAAAGCAAAACCATAAGAAAAGTCAGTGTCTCTCGAAATTTAAATGCGCTTGCGGGGAGAAACACAATAAATTAATATGTATGGGTAATGAAGGTCACTCCAAGACTTCTAGTCGCCCGGTGACGCCGCATAGACCAAACATAAGTGAGCTTGATGCAGCAAAAGGTGACTCAGAATTGAAGGCATTGAGTGTTTTAAGTAACAAAAATAAACAAAAAAGAAAAAGTGTACTTTTTTCTACTGCAGAGATTTATGTCTGTGACGCCAATAATCGAAGAGTAAAAATCCGAGCCATTTTAGACAGCGCATCTAATATATGCGTTCTTACTGATAAAATAAGTGAATGTTTAGGAATAAAAAGGGAGAAAATTAAGACGCCTGTTACATGTCTTAACGGATCAATCCAAAATATTAAATGGAAAGTGAATACATTTATTTCAAATGAAGAAGCACTTGAAGTATCCAGAAATGCCAAGAAAATTATGGAAGATGCTGGAATGGTCCTCAGAAAATGGATTAGCAATAATGCTGAATTAATGGAGCAATGGAAGAATGAAGAATTTGATACCTATCCTGTAGATACTACGCTCAGCTTGGGCGCACACCAAACTAAAATTCTGGGGCTTTCTTGGAAGACACATGAAGATTATTTAACTATGGATACTAGGAATCTCTTGGAATTTCTTTCTATGGACAAAAATACGAAACGCTTCTTACTTCAAGCAATAGGAAAGATATTTGATCCTTTAGGATTAATTTCGCCTTTCACCATTCGAGTTAAATGCCTCATCCAGGATCTCTGGAAGGAAAAAATTCAGTGGGATGAATCTTTACCAAAAGAGATTGAAAGGGAGTGGAAGAAGTGGTGTGCTGAACTTCATCACTTAGAAAATTTGAAAATACCTAGGTTGGTTAATGATTCTCTTTCACGGGAAGATACTGTTGAAATACACAGTTTTTGTGACGCAAGTAAAAAGGCATATGGCGCTGCCATATATTTGAAGGTAAAGACTCTCAATGGAATATCGGTGAAACTCCTAACTTCAAAAAGTCGTGTGGCTCCATTAAACGGTGTTACCTTGCCAAGATTAGAACTGTTGGGTGCTCTAGTTGCAGCTCGTCTAAGTTCTAAGGTAAGGAGAATCGTGAATCTAAAAAGATCTTCTATTGACTATCATTGGACAGATTCCAAGATTGTACTCTTTTGGATAAAGGGTGCAAAAGCGCGATGGAAGCAGTTTGTGGCAAACCGAGTGAACGAAATCACCAATCTAACAGATCCCAACTCTTGGCATCACTGTGCAGGTAAAGAAAATCCGGCAGATCTTCTCTCGCGTGGAATGAGTGCTGATTCCTTGGTAACCGATTCCAGATGGTGGACAGGTCCAGAATTCTTGATGGAGCCTGAAATTTCCAAGAACTTGCAACCATTTGTTCCTGAGGTTGAAACCATCGAGCAAGTCGAAAAAGAAACTTTGCGACGGGAAAGGAAAATTCCATCTGAAGATGAGACTTGTAAAGAAACTGTCCTGCTAAATCACAGCTCTCAACATTCTATTATGGACGACCTCTTAGAACTTTCAAACAATTATTATAAAATTAACCATATTTTGTCTTATATTTTCAGGTTTATTTTCAATTGTAGGAATCAAGTAAAAAGAACTGGACCACTCTCAGTGGAGGAGGTAAGAGAAGCCGAGGAAGTGTTGATTAAACATGAACAACGAGCTTTGTTTGAAGGAAAGAAACTATCAAGTAATATTTCGAATTTATTTCCATTTTTTGATGACAAAGGAATAGTACGTGTTGGAGGAAGGTTAAAAAATGCTTCAGTGCCATATTCTCAAAGACATCCTCCTATTTTACCTAAGGCTTCAAGATTAAGTAAAATTTATTTTCAAAGTTTGCATAGGAAATTATTTCATGTTGGACCACAAGGTCTTCTAAATGCAGTGCGCTTAAAATTTTGGCCTTTAAATGGCCGTAATCTCGCACGTAAAATAGTACATCAATGTGTAACATGTTTTAAATGTAAGCCTATTCTTTCTTCACAAATTATGGGTAATTTGCCTAGTGAAAGAGTTCATGTTTCACCTCCATTTGCTATAACGGGTATTGATTTATGTGGCCCTTATTTAGTGAAATTTAAAAATCAACGTAAAGGTATTCTAAGTAAATTGTGTACTATATGTTACTCAATTATTATTAATTATATTGAAAATTATTTTTCTCAATAATTTTGTATTCTTATTTACAAGTTTCGATGTTTGTTTATTATTTTGTATTTTTCTATACATATTTTATATTTGTTTACATGAATAACTAAACCTTTAATATTAATATTTCATAATTAAACTTATGTCAAGTTCTTGCATGTGAACATGGCAAGGCCGGGCGGGATGTTGGCGCATTTTACGCCAACGAATCTCGCCAATGGATCGCCTCCTACGATTGAGGCAGATAGAGAAAAGAAATCTAGCCTACCAGACGTGAGCAATTACTGTAAAACGAAGCTCACAATTAAATTGTATTCCGCTTCACTGTAAATATTTGTATATAATAAAATAATTAAAAAACGAAGCAGTGAAGCTGGTCCGTCGATAAAATTAATCATTAAGATAATATAATTTAAACAGATATTTTTGAATACCTTTAATTTAAACCACCGATTGATAAGTTTGCGCATATTACAAAAGCACGTATTTTTTTAAAAGTCTTCATTATTTTTGAATACCTTTAATTTAAACCACCGATTGATAAGTTTGCGCTTATTACAAAAGCACGTATTTTTTTAAAAGTCTTCATTATTTTTCGGGTCCTCAAGAAATTTCGAAAAGAACAGTTCACATGACTTTACCGTTTTGAAAAATACTGTAAGGAATTCTCTCTTTCTGCAAGGAAACTTCTCTTTCCTGTAAAGGACTCTTTTACTGTCAGGAATTCCCTCTACTGCCTCACTAATTAAAAGCTTCAGGCTTAGTGCCGATCAAGCCCGTTCATAAAAAAGCCCTAACAAATTTGTTCCCACTTCATCCTTAGATGGGAAGATGCCCATTTAAGGCTGAATTAAGAATAAAATTATAATGCAGGTTATAATTTTATTCTTAATTCAGCTCAATGGTTTGGTAATCTGGTATGGTTTGGTACCTCAACCATTTTCGGATCGGGGAATCCTTTCATGTATAACTCAGTCTGTGTTTTTACAACTCCTCTTTTCTAAATAAAGGGACGTAAAGTCAGTGCTTTTAACGACATAATTTTTTTTTGAGGTTTATCTTGTTGGGGCATGATCATATCCCAACAAATCATTACATCCAAACACATATAATATTGGAATATGATTATATCCCAATAATGCATAAATATTTAGTCCAAAGGGATTTAGTCCCGAAGGACTATTACTTTCGTTTTGCGATTTTGCGTTGAATCACTCTGAATGCCCGTTTCACTTTTCAAATTGTTGCCACTAAATGTTATCGCTCTGCATTAAATTTTAAAAAATGAAAAATCTGCATAAATGTGTGCATGTTTCTCGCATTGTGATAAAACCTAGAGCCATCGAATTTTGAATGACGTAATCCTACTGCGAATATGGGCATCTGGAAGCCCTAATTTTGAATTTGAAATTTGCTTTATTATCGATTTTATGTTTTGTAACATTTCAACGAATTTCTGATTAACAAACTAAATGATTTCAAAGCGAGCAATGGCAACACTGTACGGAAAAAGAAAAACATTTTTATCTCCAGCGCACGAGACTTACGGAAATTCTAAAGATATGTTCATTTTAAAATGATTTTGCGATATTGATTTTGAACTGAATTTTATGGTTTGAGTACGTAGTACATGATATTTAATAAAAAAAGGTAGCACACGAAACGTTAAAAAAACGCGCCTTTGGACGTAATTTAAAATCTGAAATCTTTCAGATTTTTTTTGGTTTTAGTTTTACTTTGTATTCCAGTGAAAGCGTTTAGCCTCTTATTAAACGTTTCTAAGATAGGCATCAAGGTGGCTTGTTATCGTCTTCTCTACTTCAATTTTTGCTTCATCTCTCGCGCATACCTGACTTTTCTGATCAACGACTTTCTTGTCTGAATTTAGAGAAATGCATCCACTAAATTGTTACATCTGTAAATCTACTGTCTAGTTCCACTTTTATACGTATTTTTCATTCTAAAAGACCATAATAAACTAGGGCTGGCTTTTGGCCCTTCTGAGTTTAAAGTTTAAATACACTCCATTTTTACAAGAGCATTTTTAAAGAATTTTAATGTAACCAGGGGTACGGGCTAACAAAAGAAAAAGAGAGATAAAAGTATTACAAATTTAGGCTTTAAAAAATATAAAATGCGAAAATAAGGCTAACGGAAACCATGCTGATTGTTTAAGGCTGAGATGGAAATCATGGTCAAGGGCTACTTCCGGTTCCGATCGAATCGAGAGTAAAATCTTCAAAGTTGTTTTGGTATGAGACTTATTTGAAGCATTACCGTGCCTTCGCGTATAACTGATAGCACGTCCGGCTAGCAGTCAAAGACCACATATTCGAATCCCAGCAACGCCATCGCTAATTCTTCGTGTTATTTGCTTCCAAAAGCCTAATACACACGACAACACTAATTAAAGGCTTTACATAACACTAACTAAGAGCATTTCTAAGCAATTTAAATAATGATGTTGCGTTTCTTACGGGTTCTGGAATATGGAATGATTAAGGACAACACTTGGTGAAGAATGAAAACACAATTTATTAGCCAGTATTACTCAGGACAGCTCCAACAATACGTTTACAATGGTCGAAAAACTACGACAAACACGCTGAAACAATCAGGAACACAGCCTTCAGGCTATCAGGCTTATAACAGTAAAGACAGCTTCATGGCAAAGCACTACAGTACAAAACCCGACTCGGTTCGGTCGTTCTCGGAACTCTCCACGCTACAACTCGCGATGCACTTGATAGCCTCAACGATGCACCAATTCGCGATAGATTCGACGACCAACTCGACACTAGACCGCTACTCCGCGTACAGGCAGGGTTTATATAGCTTTGGCCTGCCTTCGAGAAAATTCTAGGCCAAACTGGTAAGAATTCGTTCCAGAATGTTCGCTATGCGTCTATGACATATCGCCAATTTTGTCGCCAAATGGGCGATTTCACGCCAAATCTGCAACCCTGTCTTCCCTTGAACCTAAAACCCACTTTGCGGGGAAGCTACCTTACCACAGCTGGACATTTCGCAACAATAAAAATTTTAATACATTTGGTTTTTTATACTTGCAATTGGATTCCATTTACTTGAACTAATGACAGTGCGAGACATTTAAAAAGTTGTTCCCGGACCAACATTTTTGAATTTTCCTTCTTACCGAGTTGAATCAGGCTTTAGTCCAGTCAATAATGTACTACGAAAAGTCAAAAATGTACAACGGTAATACAGAAAACAATAAAACAGAAATGTAATAAATCTTTTTTTCAATATCTTGGTCATGTTGTCGCGTGCGTATGGGTTAGTAATGGACATGAATGCACATAAAACCGATGATAGTTCGATAAAATTTATTTTTCCAAAAGAAATATTTTACAGTTCTGGAACTTTCCCCACAAGCACTAGTACAGCTCTTTTTAGTATCACAGAGCACAATGAGTAGTTACACTTCAAACTACTAAGAACGTTACACACAACGCAATGCAAACTGTATCTAAAAGCTCTCACGGATATCTCAATACTCTGAATCAGTTTTGAACTAACAACTGAGAACTAATGCTCTCTCTGGACTTACATAGTTTCCCTCGGCCGCCCAGAAATCTTTAGAACCTTCCATTCCTCGAAATTACTAGAAGGCATACAGTTACATATAGAGATCAATTACAGTACAAATTACACAGGAAGTGGATCAAATCTGGCGACTTTTGGCGATTTCTCGCCAATTTAGCAAGATAGCCATTTACCTCCAACGTTAAATATATATATTTTTTAATCCAATGGGGGTATTTGCATATTCAGCATTAGCCACGCCTAAGGTCAGAAGTGGTGGCCATTTTATTGTGGAGGCACCTAACAGGCGGCCACCGTTGCCTCCTGTGAAGTAACGGATAGTCACAACCATGCCTTCTCCGGGATTCGAACACGGGCCTTTCGGTACCGCAGTAGGCTTCTCTAACCACAATACTGTCTGAATGGCTCAATGTTAAACAGACTTGCCCTTGTAATCTTATTTTTCCGGCAAAGATTCGTCTCTTTCAAGTATTTCAGGTTATACAGTATATAAAAAATATTACAATTCCACATATAATTTCAATAAAATTATTTACATATATACAAAATTTGTAACAAGATTCTTCAATACGTGCGGTTACTTGTATTACGATTATGTTGTATGCTATATACTATAATATAGGAAAAAAGTGTAAAGAGGTCGATGAAAAAATAAAATTTTCTTCCATCGACTCCTTTTAAGAAAAGGTTTGGGAATCTCTGGTTTAAATGTATAAGGTTCTTCCTTCAATCTCTTGACTCTTTTCGTGAGCATAAACTGTGAAACCTTATGTGGAGGACAGTGAGCAGATCTAGGCTATGTCCTTTAGTGTTGAAGAACTACAAAGTCAGAAGGAGGGTTTAAAAAGTGACCCTTTAATTCAAATATTTACAACTCTTCCAATTGAGAGTAAGCCACTACTTGGGCTGAACTAAAATAATATTAAACTAAAGTGTGTTAACAAATTCAATACCTAACTTAATTCTAAATAGGACGGCGAGGGAAGCTTAACTCTTAGTGAAATGCAATAAATGCGAATTTTCACTAGCAAACACTGGTAATTGCAAATTGCCTATGAAGGCGAACTTTCAGTAGACAGAGGAAATCTTTGCGCGCACAGCCTTACGGCGATAAATCCAAGACTCTGTCTTTCCCCTCGTTAACTCTTGCCTTTTAAACTGCTAACAGATATATGCGATTTGCATAAATATCTCACTCGCGCTAAATTCGGGCAGCAACTGAAACTTTGAGAATTCGATAGGAAAGTTCAAACTAAAAATAATTTGGTTAATTAAAATAATGAATGCTACAAAGTTGCTCCCAGAATTTAGTAGTCTGAAACTAAGTAGCCTAAAATCGGCTTTTAGTGAAGATGCTAAATTCTAAATCTAAATTTTCCTTCCTATTCGCCATCCTTTACAATTGTAAGTTTTAAATTTAGTTTAAATCTCTGTTTGTGTCTTAGATATTTTAACATAGAATATCTTTTTCCGTCTTCACATCAAAAAGATCCATCAGGAATTTGGCTGGATTCTATCTGGTTCCTTCCAATCTGGAAGGAAATAAATTTTAATTTCATGTTATAAGTACATTTCACCTGAAAAGTACAACATTCCCTTCCTCTGATGCTTTCCGTAATGACTTTTTATTCGCGCTTTAGGTATTCGCGTTTTTTAATTTCTATTAGCGCTTTTCGCCAAACGCATTCATTTTACACTCATTCATTTTTAAAACTTCCCCCTTGTTCTCTGGCCAAATGTGGTGTTTGTGAAAAACACGCAGTTTTACTTTGTCAAGTGTTCACAACTACCACCTGACTTCAATTCTATTGGGGTTAATTCTTCGACTTTCAAGACCTCAGACCTCCCCTAAAACAAATCTGAAATGCCCTGAGGTTCTAACATGAAATGAACTTTAAACTTTTGTGTGAAACCAGAGAACACTACGTACAACATTCAAACATTTCAATTGCATTTCATACATATAATTCATTCTTTCAATCTTCAATTCAAATTTTCTTTAAATGCTCATTGCGTTAAATAACACTTATATATTCACTTTCTAATTTAGCGCGCTTTACGCTTTTACATTACATTTTAATTTTAACTTGCGTATCCTTTACGCTTTTCCAAAATATTCGATATAAACAAAACCAGTGCTTAAGGCTTACAACAAATCATGCATTACATAGAAAACAGTTTTACATTAAATGCATTCATTATTTATACATAGAAAAATATAATACAACAGTTTTGCTATACAACTTACGTACTAGTTGCTTTTAATTAACACAATTCAATTTCCTATTTACAGAGAGTCTTTTGACTAAAATCGATGAATCCCATGTTCTGGATTACAAAGAACATTTCACGAAGTCTCACAGTTTTTCAACTGAACTCTCGAATTTCTTCCGCTGCATAATTAAGTTGTTCCTTCAAGCGTGTCCTTTACGCTTTCGGCAACCGGCTTTTGACTCGGGTAACTTCCCTTTTAAATCTGCAACTTGCACTTAAATCAGAAACATAACTGTGTGAATTTTAAAAGAAAATAAAGAATCTACTTATCTTTCTGCCAGTCTTTTAGGCGTTTTTTTGTCCATTCCTGAAAGGTTGGATATACTGTGGCTTGGGCTATTCTTTGCTTGTTACTCCTAGATTGAAACTCTGGGGCCGCCTTTCGTTTTGTCGATCTTCTTTCCTCCAGAAACACCTTGTTGGGACGAATGGTGGGTGGCGCTTTCCGTTTGTGCTGAAGTCTTTGCTCCCTCTCCAGACTGGCTCGTTCCTTCTCCTGCACTCGTAGGCTCCTTCGTTGTGGGTTGGCACCTTCGGCGGCTCGCTTCTCGCCGTTCTGTTCCCTCCGTAGTGGTGGAGCTTTCATAGTGTTTTCATTTGGACGTTCCTTCCTTAGACGCTTTGGTTGCTGAGACTGTTGCTTAGCGTTTGTCCTTTTTTCTTTTTGGGGTGGTCTTTTCTTTGGCTGCGGCTTCCTCTCTTCTGGTAACCTCCTTTTCAAACTGGGTTCTCTTGTTTTTGAGGGACCTGGTTGGGGCTCTTGAATCTTAGAAAAATTCTGTGAGGCTGGACCCTGCAACATGTCTTTCAAAATATTATTATTAGCTCTTCGATAATAATGTTTAATTTGATCGAAATTTGCCACAGTCTCTTCGCCCTTCTCATTCTTTAAATATGCACGGCATTCAACTATTCTTGTAATTTCAAAAGGACCATGCCATCTTGGGCAAAATTTTGCGACCTTATCTTTTGCTGCGCATGAAAGTGCGTGGGCTTGTTTCAACACCTCCTCCCCCACTTTATATTCTACGGTTCTTCTTTTTGAATCGTAGTAAATCTTTTGTTTCTTTTGCGCTTCCCGGGAGCACTTTTCTGCCTCCTTCAACATTTTTTCTATTTCACCCATTTGAAATTCCGGCGCTCTATCTTTCACATAAAATAATTTATCTAAGGGGGTCATTATCTTCCTGCCCAAAAACAATTCGGCGGGGGATTTCTTCGTTGTCTCGTGCTTAGCCGTTCTGAGGGCGAATGCAAATTCTTCGACGCAGTCATCCCAGTTAGAATGGTGCTTTTGCACATAATTTCTAATCAATTTTACAATATTCTTATTTACCCGTTCCGCTATATTTGATTGTGGGCGGTAGGGTACCATTTTCATATGCTTAATGCCCAACTTGTCACACATCATTTTAAATGTACTGCTTACAAACTGGGGACCATTATCGCTAATCACCCTCGCTGGACATCCATATCTTAAAATATATTTGTTCAAAAACGAATCTGCAACGACTTTTGCTGAAGCCCGCTTAAGTGGTATCAACTCAACCCATTTACTGAAATGATCCACAATGACTAATAAAAATCGTGCCTTATTTACATGACTCCTGGGGTAGGGGCCTAAGAGGTCAATACCAATTATTTCATTGGGGAACCTAGACTCAATACTAGTTAATAACCCGGCCGGGCGGAAATTTACGTCATTATTTATCTGACACGTGTGACAAGTCTGGCAGTAATTTTTAACTATCTTTTGTAATTGCGGAAAATATACCGCCTCGCGTACGCGTTGTATTGTTTTTCTAATTCCAAAATGGCCCGAGACAGGCGAATCGTGGAGCTCTTGCAAGATACTTAAAATTAATTTGGCCGGGATGACTGGTCTGTATTCACTATTTTGATTCGTAACTTTAGTATAAAATAAGAGACCATCAATGATTTCATAGTTCTGTGCTCTGCTTCGTATTGCATTAATGTCTATATGCTGGAAGTTATCTGGGTCTTTTAAATAATTATAAATATTTCCGAATTCGGGATCCCTAGCAATTTCTTCTATTACAGTCTCTCGAGAGTCAATGACCTTTGCCTGAAGCATCGCTATTTTTACTTTCTCGCCGTTCTCGTCTAACTTTATTCTAGATAATGCGTCGGCCACTACATTGTCTTTTCCCGGTGTGTGTTTGATAATGAGATTAAATTCTTGCAACTTTAGGGTCCACCGAATTAAGCGTGGCGAAAGATTCTTTCCTGAAAATAATCTGGTAACTGCCGCATGATCTGAATATACTGTTACGGGAGAACTCCCAAAATATACACAAAATTTTTGAACAGCTGCGAGCACTGCTAAAGTTTCACGCTCCGTTGCCGAATAATTTCTTTGCGTATCATTCAATGTACGACTAAAAAAGGCAATCGCTTTTCTATTTTGTGTTAACACGGCTCCGATTGCGTAATCTGATGCGTCTGCATAAATTTCTAGACCCTTGTCTTTCTCTGGGAACTTTAGAACCGGTGCATTAATTAAAGATTCTTTTAACTTCTCAAACGCGGCGTTTGCTTCTGAAGACCACGCAAAACGAACTCTTTTCCTTCTCAACTTTAACAATGGTTCAGCAATTTCTGCGAAATTTTTAATAAAAATTCTATAATATGAGCACATACCCAAGAAAGTCGCTAACTTTTTGGCTGTATTCGGAATTGGGTAATTTTTCACTGCTATAACTTTAGATTTATCTGTTTCGATCCCCCTTTGAGAAATTTTGTACCCTAAATATTTGAGTTCTTTTGCCGCGAATTTACATTTCTTAATGTTCACTTTAAGTCCTGCATCTTTCAAAAGAGTAAAGACTTCTCGAAGGTCTTTAATATGTTCTTCCAGCGACTCTGAAGTAACAATTATATCGTCAAGATAAATAAATGTACTTTTTCCTATTACCGGCCTTAAAATTTTGTCCATGCACCTCTGAAACGTGGCCGGGGCTCCCGACAATCCAAAAGGCATACGCAAAAAGCCATATGTACCGTATTTTGTTATGAATGCTGTTTTGTGAACATCTTCCGGCTTTATGCTTATCTGAAAATATCCGGATGTCAAATCTAGCGTGGTTATGTATTTTGTTGATTTAATACTTCTTAGAATTTCATCAATTACCGGAAGTGGGTAAGTTGGAAATTTTGTTATACTATTAAGCTTTCTGTAGTCAATAGCGAACCTGTACCTTAATGGATCAGTTAACGGCAAATCATTATTTTTCTTACATAAAACAACCGGACTCGCATATGCACTAGAAATAGGAGTTATTATTTTGTTTCTTAACATTTCATCAATATGGTATTTTATTATTTCCTCCTTAACTTTGTCGTACTTGTAAGGACGCTGACGTATAGGTTCATCCGTAGTTAATTTAATTTCGTGTGCTACGATCTGGGTGAATCCTGGAATATCATCAAATAAATCAGCGAAATTACTTACCAATTCCCGAAACTTGTCCTGTTCTTCGGGCGTTAGATGGCTTAAATCCACTTCAGGGGGAGGTGTTGATTTCTTTTTAACTGGGTCCATGGTTACTTGCAAGGTGGAGTTTTCAAAATCGATTTTCGCATCCACAGCTGCAAAGAAATCTGTTCCTAAAATAACCGATGCTTGGAGGTTCTTCACTACAAGAAACATAATTTTTTTTTGTTCTTCGCCGATTTTGATGTACAGCTCGATTTTTCCCATGCATTGACACGTTTTTCCTTGGGCTGCTACCACCTTCATTCCTTCCACGCTATGCAGACGATATCTACGAAAGTGCTTCTTAAAAAATTCTTCTGCCAAACAGCTTCCTTGAGCGCCGGTATCCAACAGAGCTGTAGCGGGTACGTTGTTAATTAGTAACTGCAGTCTCGGTAATTCAATGTTTCTCACCATGACCGTATTTAGCTGTACTTCAGAGGGATTTTTCTTCTCCTCGGAACATTGCACCCCCTTCCCCGCAATATTCCTTAGTAGTTTAAATGCTTTGCGGGTGTTTTCTTCTGTTGCTGGCTTCTGCCTGGGGAGAATGATTTTCTTCCGTAGTTGGAATTATTTTGTTGGCGCTGTACTTGGCGCGGTTGACCGCTCGCATTTTGACTGGTACCAGTAGTTCTCGGCCATCGTCTGTTTCTTCCTTCGGCATTCTGGTTCCCCTGCAGCCGCTGTTCATACGATTGTCTCCGTTGATTTTCGGCCGCTCGCCGGCTCTCGAATTGTACGGCGAGTTCAAACAGCTTGTCCAGCGTCACGGGATTTCTTAGCTCCATGAAATCTTGTATAGATGGTAACAATCTGGGCAGGATTATCTGGATAATCTCCGGGTCCGGCCTCGTGCCATACAATAATTTAAAGACTTGTATTTTTCTCAAAATAAATTCCGATAGTTCATCCACCCGCTGTTGATACTTGCTAAACAACTCAGCTTCGAGTTTCGCACGGTCTTTAACCACAGGAAACGCTCTCAAAATTGCTAGTTTAAAATTCTCGTACGTGTAAGTCGGCGTTCCTGGTTCTCCCAGCAGACATTTTCCGATGCACTTATACCAGGTCGCTGCTTGGCCCCTCAATGCTCCTGTCGCTAATATGACCTTCTGATGTTCCGGAACTGGATACAGCAAAAAATGCGCTTCTAACTTTTCCAGGAATGTGTTCACAGGTCCTCTGGCATCAAAAACTACTGCCGGCTTCATGGCTGCTCTGATGGTTTCCACTATGAATCCAAATCCATCAGGCATTGCAGCTGTATTCTGGGATGTAGTAGGCATATTCCAACTTCCTTCCATCCTTTTAGTTGTTCGGGCGCCAGTGTAAGGTTTCTCCTTCAATCTCTTGACTCTTTTCGTGAGCATAAACTGTGAAACCTTATGTGGAGGACAGTGAGCAGATCTAGGCTATGTCCTTTAGTGTTGAAGAACTACAAAGTCAGAAGGAGGGTTTAAAAAGTGACCCTTTAATTCAAATATTTACAACTCTTCCAATTGAGAGTAAGCCACTACTTGGGCTGAACTAAAATAATATTAAACTAAAGTGTGTTAACAAATTCAATACCTAACTTAATTCCAAATAGGACGGCGAGGGAAGCTTAACTCTTAGTGAAATGCAATAAATGCGAATTTTCACTAGCAAACACTGGTAATTGCAAATTGCCTATGAAGGCGAACTTTCAGTAGACAGAGGAAATCTTTGCGCGCACAGCCTTACGGCGATAAATCCAAGACTCTGTCTTTCCCCTAGTTAACTCTTGCCTTTTAAACTGCTAACAGATATATGCGATTTGCATAAATATCTCACTCGCGCTAAATTCGGGCAGCAACTGAAACTTTGAGAATTCGATAGGAAAGTTCAAACTAAAAATAATTTGGTTAATTAAAATAATGAATGCTACAAATGTTAACTTGATTACACAAGTATTATCATGCGTCTTCATAAAAATCACGCCAAATTATGTCAACTGACCTTTTACACACGCTTAAACTGACCTTTACACACGCTTTTACAACTGATCTTTACAAACGCTTTCTGTATAAATGCATGTATGTTTCTCGTTATTACTTATATCAACTGACCTTTTACACACGCTGGTCTAATTTATACATTGCCTCACTCACTGTATCAGGACTACTGCTTCTTTTAGTTGATTTTTGAAACATGACTGGAGTCCTGAGTAACAGGAAACTTACTAAAAGCTATGTTCGTGTGTGTGAAGAAGATACAACAAAGATAAGAAGGGTTCAAAATCCCCTTTATTTGCTTGTCGATTTTACAGACGTTCCCGAAATTCGGGATACAAAGACTTGTGGTCTGAACGTAAAAGAATATAAGACTACTAACTAATTAAAATTTAAATAAGAGCTACCTTTTAATATTTTACACAGATGACTAGCACAGACTGGCCTTTTAAAGTACTGCGTCTGTAGTACGCAAACTGTGGAAAACTACAACACGTCTTTAACTTTCAAGAGGGTTAAACCTGCGGCCTTAAAGGCGAATAGTAACTGATGGCAAGCTCGCTTGAAGACTCGTAATAAGAGGGCTGTTTCTCTTTCCTTTTACCCTTGGCAAAAAGCCACAACTTAAATAGTTAGCAAGTACAATTTGCATAAACATAGTCACGCGTTAATTCTGGCCGAAAGTGGAAAATAAGAGATGATAGTAAAGTTTTAAGATAAAATAAACGTTAGTTAAACTTAAGATCCTTACAACTGTTTTTATTCCACGAGATCGGAAAAATATCAATGTAAAACTCTAAAATATGACCACAAATTTGTGCTTGTAGTGATACTCAGTGTGCGAAAATTATATTTTCTTTCGGTATCTAACACTGCGCGCGCTCTAGCAGGAATCTGTGTATGTTTGGTTAATTATTATAAATATGTTGAGACCTCTTCTACCGTTATGATTTCGTTTCTGGATGTCTTGCTGCGTTTTAACTACTATATCGCCTTTTCCCCCCTCCAGCCTTCAATCACTGTCTATAAATTACGTTCAAAAGACATCTGATGAATTAAATGCTGTAACGTTGAAGGGGGAGTAGCTCTCGAAAATAGGACGTTAAGCCAAAAGGCTCGGAAACTGTAACACAAATAGAGCTCAGATAGCTTTCCAAAAACCTCTGCACTGTGTGTCAGAATACCTCATTTGATTTGCAAAATCTTAAATAGCAAAAGATTGTTACAAGTAGCTAGTTAAAAGAAACAAGAAAATTAATGAGTATTAAAACTAATTAAGGTTCTCTTTCATGTTTCTTTTCAATTACGATTGATAAAGAATTTTCTTCTCTTTTACCTTTTGTTTCGCTGCGGCGAGTGAAAAACATTCTTTTCATTCTTTGTTGTAACATACTACCTTTCCCACCTAGCATGGTCCAGCTGTTGTATAACACTGGAAAACATGTTTGGGTACAATGAAGTTGTTAACTGTGGAGCTAGAAAATATCTTTATTCTACCATCGACGGTTAGTGGAGCTTGTTGAGGTCAGGATTGGTTTTTAAGTCTCGTATATGTTCGCAATACTGAATGATCTTTCCCCCCCTCTCTCTCTCTTCAAAGAACTTATCTCTCTCTCTTTTTTTTATTTTGCTTTATTTCGTAAGTTATAAATACGAAATAAAATATACAAGAACACAAAATTTAAAATAAAAATTAAAAAACATATTAAAAGGAGCAAAAAAGCATTAAAATGCACTAAAAAACATTTAACTGAAGTTAGAAGCATTCGAAAATGGTCATTTAGCCTGTACAGTTTAAATCATCAGCCTTCAGTATCAATCAAAACTCTTTCCTTCTAAAGATAAGACTGTTTTCTGTAACGTGAATGTATATTTCACAATTTTAGAATTTTCAGAAATTGGAATGCCAGTAATGAGGATGATGTTTCAATTAAAAGGCAGTGAACTTTTAGTAATATAAAACGAAACTAGTGCAGCTCAACAGACTCACTGAATTTAACACTAGCGTACTTTAGAAAATTGTCATCCTTTTTAATGTTGATTTGTTACGAGAAGGAAAGCTTTTTTTAAACTTCTAACTTGTATAAAAACAGAATCAGCCAAAAATTGAAACATACTAGTATTTATAGCAACATTTATTTATTTATTTTTTTGCAAATTTTACTTATACCCAGTGCATATTTATATCGCAAGATTTGTAATTTAGGAGAACATTTTATATATTAATATCACATAAACTATGCGATGGAGAATGAAAATTCTTCATTCCTTAAAACAGACACTTTCCTTTTTCTTTTTAGCCCAAAGGAGCGTTAGCTCAGAAGGGCTATTCGTTTCGTTTTGGCATTTTGCGTCGATTCACTGTAAATGTCGGTATCTCGTTTCAAACTATTACCCCCAAATACTACCTGTGTTACATTCAAAGAAATTAAATAATGAAGAATCTGCATAAATGTATATATGTTTCTGGCTTTGTGATAAAACAACGGTACCTAGAACCAGCAAATTTTGAATAACGTAATCTTCCTCCGAATATGGGCCTCTGGAAGCTCAATGGAATTTGGTTTACTATCGATTTCATATTTTGTAACACTTTAACGAATTTTTGTTTAAGAGACTCAACGATGTCAAAGCCAGCAATGGCAACACTGTACGATAAAAAAATATCTTCAGCTCGTGAGATTGTGTATCGGAAATTTTAAAGATATGCTCATTTTAAAATTATTTTGCTACATTCCCGTTGCATTGAATTTTATCGTTTAAGTGAGAACAACATGATATTTAATAAATAAAGGTAACACAGAGAACGTTAAAAAGACGCTCCTTTGGGCGTAATGTAAAATCTGAGAGCTTTCAGATTTTTTTCTTTTCTTTTTTTTAACGTAAAGTTTCAGCAGACAGTGTTCGTGGTTTGGCGAAAGGAGAATAATATAGCATTCATTAAATGAGAACAGTCATTTTGTCTTGGAGTGCATAAAAACATTCTGAATGCTGACTGTGCAGCAGTTATTTACAGCAGAATTCCCGAATGCAATATTTATTTTTAAAAGCATCAAAAACGTTACGTTCAATTCAGGATGCAGGCTGTTCGAGCATAGTTCATACGCCAGGCCATGTGAATTTCTCTTTATTATTTTACCCTTTCTCTACGCTCATCTTTGCAAGCGAATCACCGATGTCTGGCTGGGGTTAATTATGATAAGATGACATACGTATCGGATGAGATGAATTACCACGTAGATGTCAGTAGTATGAAAAAAATGGTCCCAATGAACACTTATTGGGAAAAAAAAAGATGATTTACTTTTATATATATTAAATATAAAGGAAAATTCGCCTCGTAAAAAATAAATTATGCAAGTAATAACCATATATTAAAATATGATACTGCTTGCTTAATTTATTTTTTACAAATTTTTAAAAATATTTCATAGAATTATGAATAATCGCGCACATGAAAAGCAAATCTCTTTAAAAATGATTCATTTCTTAACGAAAGAGGCGTAGAATAACGACTTTTTCAACTTCTCTATAGTCTGTCACTTTAGAACGATCGCTTCAAGGTCATTTTCCTCCTCCCGCCTTGCCTCGTCATCTAATTAATTCTTTCCCGCTTCATCTTCGATTAGCGTGTTTCGCTTCGTGAAAAGAGCACGAATGAAGGCTGATTTGGATCGAAATTTTAAACGAGGTGGAAAAATAAGTGTTATGCGGTGATGATGATGATAGTATTACAGTTGCAAATGGAGGAGGGTCAGAAAGGCCATGAAGGGCTTATTTTAGAGTAACAACAGGTTATAGGAAACTCTAATACTTTAAAATCACTATTTTGAACTCCATTACTCCATTAAATAATTCTAATCCGTCCTCTTTTCCACTGAAGTCTGTTCACCCACGTTTAATTCCACGTTAATCCACGCGAACTTAAATATTTTGTCAACAACATAAAAGCAAAAACCCTTCTGTGTCGCCCTTTAATATGCATCATTTCGACACAAAATCCATGAACAAAATGACAATTAACTGATGAAAAGCAAGCTGAAGTTTAAACACTGAAAAACCGAGATAAAAGAACATGTAAGGAAATTCAATGCATTAAAAATACATTCAGTTTCAAGGTTTGTTTCCTCCAGTTCCTTCAACTTCAGTTTGTAACAACTAGTACATTTTTTTAAAAAATTTGATTAATTCTCTTTTCTATCTTAAATAGCAACACACAATAATTTTTTTTTCAAATGAGTCATTTTTAAATTAATCTCTGTCACACGAGTCTTCTGTAATGCTAAATATGCGTGCACTTTCATAAGAGTGAACTGAAGTCTTTTTACCTAATTGTAATGAAACATTTGCAAACCAAAACAATTAACTGCAGAGATACCTAAACATCACACACAGAGGAACAAATGTCTTTTTAGACAATTTCCGCTTCTTTCTATAGCAACAGGATAACTACGCTTTTAATTAGACGTATCTAGTGCCTAATCCAATCTCATATCATGCATCGCCACACCGGTCCGGCACTTGATGTGAATGAAGCACCATCGGAATCCAGGAATCCAGTTCCTCCTTATGCTAAGCTTGCATTCCGTATAAGGCTGAACAAACACCGTTCATATCTGAAGCGTGGTAAGCTTGGGTTGTCATTTACTTGGAGGCCTGCCACCGAACAGTTACCAAAAGAACGATGGTGACCGCACAACATTCTGTGGTGCTTGACAGACCACAAGTGTTCCTTGGGATATAAGAGAGGAACTTTGGCAATGTCTCGAAATGCCCAGACTAACATACCTTTAAGTCAGTTCTAATGTCTCTTCCTCTGTACGCTTAGTTACTCATGTTATAAGGTATTTCTCCCGCCTTCTTAGCATGCCTTTGCGGTGTAATGGTCAAGCACACTCTCCCGAGAGCAGGAGGTCCGTGGTTCGAGTCCCAGCGAGGGCACTGCTCATTTTTTACATCCCCTACTTACACAGAAACCTAATGATTCTACACTGGCGCCCGAATTTGGCGATTGGATCCCCTAAATCCCAGTCGCTCTTTAAAAGGAGGAGTATATAAGTCCCACCCTCTTAGCATGCCTTTGTGGTGTAATGGTCGAGCATACTCGGTGAGTATACGAGAGGTCCGTGGTTCGAGTCCCGACGAGGGCATTGCTCATTTTTCAATATCCCTTGCTTCAGAATAACCTAATGTCTCTACAATGTATCCGCGACTACTGTCGGGCTAAGTGACTTATAGTAGATAATTTGTTTCAATGTTCCCAAGTCAAACCAAGCTGCATACATTGCACCATTAAGTTACATGAATGGCTAATATGGTTCTAAGGTACCATAACGCTACTGGTTTTAATGGCCATATTCACATTTTCATTCATCAAGTTCCGATTAAACAAAATTTAGTTGCGTTGTAAGGTTTATCCTAAGTTTATTAACAGTTATTTTAAGTTCTGTATCTTTCCTATCTTATTCTAATTTCCGCTTACAATTTCCTGCCAGAATGTAGTTTCAGAAACGCAGTTAATGCAAATGAGAAAGAGCACTATTTAAGTCGATACTTCACCGAGAGAGAAAGTCGGATTCTCTGACTAGCGCGCCTTTGCTTTTGGCTAATTTCTCTCTTAGTTAGTATGCTCGCCATACTTTAGGCCCTTGCTTGGCTTCGCCGATTTAATTAATACTTAGGGGCTAACTAATTAGATTTCTGATAGTTTCGGCTATACCTTTCAAATAGCTTAGTTAAGCTAGTTAACCTTAAATTATTATTATTTTAAGTTCAAGCCAAAGTGGAGGCTTGGTGTAAAGTTCCAAGTAGGAACTGATTGTAGATATACTGAAAAATAAAGGGTTGTAAACCCTCTTTAAGTCTTACGTGTTTTGTTCTCACACTTAAGCGATTATTCGCTTGTTAGTGTTCGTGGGGTTCAAAGTTAGAACTTTAGAATTATATAAGTCAAACCCCACAGCGTGATTGTATATATTTGCTTATTTAAATATCTATTAAATAAGCAAATATATACAATCATTGCAATTTTGATTTTCTTTTTTAAATGTGTTTTGCTGTTAGAGAGACAGCTAGCTTACATTTAAGCTTACATACGTTCCGACAACCAGTAGCAACTTAGGAAATGAGGTCAAAAGATTTCGTATCCTAAACACAGGGTACCACCGTCCTCTATATAGGACTTTTATATCCGAAAAGACAGTACGTGAAGCATTTCGTAATGAAACTGGCAAAATTATATTCAAGCAAGTAATGCGACATATGGCACAGATGAATTTAAAGTTGTAAGAACAGAAAGTACTAACCGAAATTGAGATGTTAGCTTTAGCCAATGAAAAGACTTTATATGCCAATGTATATGAATAAAACAATTCTGAAAAATTTAGTGAGTAAAAGAAATTCCAAGACAGGAAGGCAAGTCACAAAAGTGAAAAGAAAATGTTCTCGCAAGAATTAAATGTTCTCAGAGAAAAAATAGAATATGGTTGCAAACAGATACTAAATGAAGTTGAAAATGCTTATTTAGTCAAATGACAAATGTTTAAAAATAAGGGCAAATTGTATGAATTTAATCCGTATTAGAATAAAACAAGTCCCGGCTAATGAAGTATTTAGTTTCCAATCAGAAATTATTTCATCTTGGAAACCAATAAAAAACTGGTGCAGAAAAATATTATACACCCTTAACAGATAATTTTGCTTACTGCTTACTGCTGAAGAAGTTCCTTTTTTCAAAAAATTACAACAAAAATCAAAATCTTCAAAGGGAATAAAAAGTTTACTTATTGAACAGATAAATGAGAGATGAATATCACCGTCATCTTTCAGAATAAAAAATATCGAAAAGTATGTGAATTTCTCAATGGGTTCAAACCTTTCATTGATATTAAAAAGAGGGAGCGAGAAAGAAAAAAAGCAGTATTTGAACTTGCTAAGATTACTTTGATCAGACTATTCACTGAAACAGAATATCTATTTTTAGGGCCAATCAGCAGACAGATTTAAGAGATTGTGCAATGATTGAGTGTCATGATACAGAGGACATAACAAAAGCAGCCATTCAGTCTATCACAAAACAGGTCTAATATCCAGCTTTATTTTAGGACAACAAACAATTTTGAAATTTGTTTTCAAACAAAAGTGTCTGAGTTAGCAGATGAGGTCAAACATTTCAAATTGGTTCATTTAATACATTTAAATGAATGAAATGAGAGCCGTTTGCTTGATTTCGTTTGAAAAAAAAAACTTCGTCAATTTTCATATTAAACACGTTGCGGACTAACTTTACATCATCGACTTTTTTGTTTTAAAAGGATTACTTTCAAAATATATATAAAAAAAACTACAGATTTTGAAATCAACTATTAAAATTTTAAGCAAAAATGTTGCATTTTGTAAAAGAGAATAAAATGTTTAGTTGGTTTTCCATAAATAAGTTTATTTCTTCTCTCTTTCTTATAAAATTCATGATTTTTCAATTTACAAGCACAAACAATTAATTAATTTTCTAACTTGTTAAACGTTCTTAGATTATGTTTTGTTTTACAGTTTTTTTTTTAAAATTTAGTTCACTGGCTCTTTAAAATTTGGTTTACCTCTGAGTTTATATCAGTTTCCAAAATCCCGCCACTCTGAGTTTGAATTTATTACTAGAATAGTTTTTAAAATCTTTTGCTTTTTGGTTTACTACAGTTTATTTATTTAACTATTAGATCCCCTTTAGACGTATTCCTTATATTTATTTAATTTGTTTTACTTTTTTCGATCGACAATTCATTTGATTTTTTTTGATCGGCATTTCAGCCCTATCGTCGCTTTCTGCTGAGTGCTGAACACGGATGATGTTTCACGTGCCGCGCGTTTGGCCATTTTTCTTTGCATTCGAATTGAACCACACTTTCCTTTGCAACCATGAAGATTTTGAACTACACTAATCAACAATTCAGCTACTTCATTCTGCTTAAACTGTAAAAATCTGAAAACGTATATTTGGTTTTATTACACTGTTTATTATGTAATTTAGAAGCATGGTTGCCTTTTAACATTATCTCGTGCACGAACCTTCTGAACAGATGTTAGGAGATGTGTAAAACTTCGTTTCCTTTTTGCTTTCCTTTTGGTTTATTTTTTTATGGTGTGATTTGTTTGATTTATTACTTTAAAGTATTAAATTCTTGCTTTACCGAAAAGAATACAAATTTATTCGTTTTATATATATTACATTTGCGATAAACATTAAAGTTTAATTTTAGATCCCATAACCTTATTTTAATTTGATTACTCTCGAATATTACTCCCTTAATTTTTTTAACTCAAACATCATGTTTTTTTATTTTTATTTTTTATTTTATTTTATTTATTTATTTTTATTTATTTTAGCTGAAATTGAAAGCGCAATAATTAACTGGCAGTTTCTTAGGAAAACACTTAGTTAAAAAGCATTTTTATGAAAAATGTGACAGAAATTCGAAAAGCCTGTGCGTCCTCAACACGATATAAATAATTAATGCGATGAGTTCTGGATCTTTTCACACGCGAACTGAGGTATAACTTTTGTGGTAGACTACATGGTAAAAGTATGTCCCCTCATTTCTTAAGAAGCAGATCTGATAAATGTTTAACTAAAGTCCAATGAGTTCTTTTAGATAAAACTGCTTGTGATTTATTTAAAAATTCTGTTCTCTTTGTTTGTATTTGGATAAACAGCAGCTTTCGTTAGCTATTAATATGTTTTACTTTCTTTCAGGACACTCTACCGGTTACATCAAGGACACTCTACCGGTTACATCATGACAGCAAGCGCATCCGATACAAAGACCGGATAAAAAGCATCGGCAACATGTCATCAGATCTGAAAAGGCCATAGATACAAATACACTTGTGAAATAAATTAAGAAAATTTTCATGTTTGGTCTATGATCTCCAGAACTACTGGACAGATTTTAATAAAATTTGGTGTGAACATAGGTTGATATAATACAAACAAAATAAACATTCAACAGTTATATACTGACTACCAATAAGTATTTGGACACCTGTGTAGAAAAGAAAAACAAAATTTATTCTTATTCAGTAGTTTGTAGAGCCTCCACGTCAGTCAGAGTCTCAACTCTCAGCGGCATGCTTACCACAAGTCTTTGTATGACGGCTATTATAAATTTCTTCCACTCGGCTTGGAGAACACATGTAAATTCCGTTACCGATACTGGACGGTTGTTGCACCCCTTAGTTCGGTGATCCAACTCGTCCTAGAAGTTCACAGTAGCGTTCAGGTCTGGGCTTTGGGCAGGTAAGTCCATTCGGTTAACCCCATTGTCACCGGACATGACAGTTGGCGATGACACCCTGAAAGTTCCGTCCTGAAAGTAACAGGGGTCCAACCCGTAAAACTGCCACAACGTAGGAAGCACACTGTCATCCAAAATAGTGTAGTAGGCATCGGAGTTGAGCTTACCATGAATGGGGACCAAGGGGCCCAGCCCATACCAGGAGAAACACCCCTAGACCATAATTCCACCTCCGCCGAACTTGACTGTTGGCACAATGCATTCTGGCAGGAGACATTCTCCAGGTAGACGTCAGACCCAGACCCTGCCATCTGAACGATAAAGGGTGAACCTTGATTCGTCACTCCAAAGAACCCGTTTCCACTGATCTACGGTCCAATTTCGATGTGCTTTGCACCACATTAACCGAGCAGCGCGGTTGGACTTTAAGATCGAAAGCTTATGGGCAACAGCACGACCATGAAAACCAAGCAGATGTGCTTCCTTACGGATGGTATTCATTGAACCAATACTCTCGGATGCCTGTTGAAACTCCTCGTGGATGAGGGCCACCGGTTGGGTGCGGTTCTTCCGAATTTTTCTGGACAGCACTCGTCGGTCTCTATCTCCCAGTTTCATTGGTCTGCTGACTCGGGGCACATTCCGACAATCGCCGCTCACCTTCCACTTCTTAATCACATAGGCCACTGTCGATTTTGGGTACTTCAGATCGCTAGATATGTCCCTTTAGGATCGGCCACATTTGTGATACCCGATAATTATACCTTTCTCGAAATCAGAGAGCTCCGAACTGCGAGGCATCTTGCATGCGACTAAAGCCAATGCTGTTTCCTACACGATATACACCAGCGGAGTGCGTGACGTACCTTAGGACCGTAGATATCGTCATTTGCATAGGTGTCCAAATACTTATTGGTAGTCAGTGTAGACACACATGTTCGTGTGTAACCTCATGGGAGTCTGAAGGTCTGAAACAGCGGTTGCAGAAGACACAAAAGAAATAGGTTAACAGGGGGTATGGTCCCCTCTTAGAGTTATACAGGCATAGCAGCGTGATGTCATACTGGAAATAAGGCAGTTTATCAGTGCCTGTGGCAACTGTCCCAGTCATTCAGCAACGCTGTTTTCTGTTCCTGGAAGGTTCTCGGAGGGGGTTGAGAGTTGCAATTGCCCTCCCCAGAGTGTCTCAGACATACTGTATCGGGTTGAAGTCTGAAGACTTGACTGGCCAATCCATGCGGCGAATACCCTCACTCTTCAGAAGTTCGTAGACCAGAAGAGCTCTATGTGGTCTCACGTTATCGTCCTGTAAGATGAACTCGGGGCCCACTGTATCTCGGAAAAGCCGAACATAGGGCTCCAAGACCTCATCCCTATACCTCACACCAGTTACAGAGCCTCTGACAGAGATGTGATGAGGTGTGCAACCATCCAACATGATGCCTGCCCAGATCATTACACAGCCACCGCCATATTTGTTGATTTCGAGGACATTCGAGGGTAGGTAGCGGGTCCCTAGTTCTCTCCATATGAAATTACGGCGAGAATCGGTGTTTCGTCTAAAACGGGACTGATCGGAGAACAGAACGGTTGCCCATTGTTCCGTACTCCAATCACTATGCCGCCTGCACCATGCTAATCAGACTCTCCTGTCCGTAGATGTGAGCGGGACGCAAACAGCCGGTCTTCTGGCAAACAACCCTCTCTCATGCAGTTTTTTGGAAACAGTCAACTTTGTTACACGAGTTCCTGTGGCTGCATACAGGTCCCGAAAGAGCTGAGAAGCTGTAGACCCTCTGTTACGCCTCGGTAAAATGGACAAATAGCGATCTTCTCTGGCCGTCATGGCTCTTGGACGACCTTGCCCAGGCTTTCTCTCGATGAATCCAGTATCCTGGAACTGTTTCCATTTACACAATACGCTGGGTGTTAAATTAAACTCTCTACATATTTGAACTTGTGACTGACTGGCCTGCCTCTAACCTCCCCACAATTTGTCACCTCATTCTATCATCTAAACGTTCATGGTTACTCATGTTTACTATTTCGATGTGAATTTAACCGATTGCTGCAAGATAACGCCAAGAAATTCGCCGAGCTGTGCTAGCCAACGCAATTCGTCTTAACCTCGAAGCGCTTATAAAGCCTGTTTTTCTGAGGGATCCGCCTACACACACGTGTACGCTTACGTATTTGCCACACAAGATTTGCGTTTTTATCTAGAAGCAGTGGTTTTTCCTTCGGTTCAGTTCTTTTCATGCAATTCGATAAAATATGGAAATGTCTTAATTTATTTCACCAGTGTATTTAAAGTTCCATATTTTAATCAACTGCCATGTCTGCCACTTTTAAGAGGTTATTACATCTACCAACGGTCTCTGCTAGACGGGACTTTTCTGCGAAATGAGATTCTAGTAGCACTGATTTAAACGGGAGGATTCCTAGAAAAAAGAGCTCTACTAGAAGCAAAGTCCCGCCTAGCTACGGGAACGATAGTTGGGTCTATAAATTTATAATTTGAGAATTAATTAATAATGGGTTATTGCGATATTCAATATACTAGTGACGGCCAATAAAATTGTTGAGTCTTTGGAATTCTACTTAGTTCTTGAATCTGGAATGTTAATTTATATTTAATATATTGCGTTTAAATATATAATCTGATGTATTATTTTACGTGAGCCGATGTATTAATTTACTTTACTGATGTAATATTTTATGAATTTAGTGATTTATTATAATGTGTGGATAATTATCCTCAGGTGTCTTTTGATATTTTGCATTACCAATGAATATGAGTAAGCCATTTTTAGTGAGAAGTAATGTACATTGATAGTGTGTGATTCTTGTGCTACCATAGAAACTTTTAAGGATAGGCATTTCTCTTTACTTTCAAGATGCTGATTTAATAAATTTGAATTTAAATGTATTTAATTTACTTGATAATCATATGTATACCTAAAATTGGCTTTTACATCGAGATTTCAGTTTTTTCCAGTAATTAATAGAAAGTTTAAATCTCATTAGTTAAAAACAGTTTTAATTTTTTTCAACGCAACAATTGCCGTCGGGAGACCAAGCAATGCAAAGCTCTTGCAAGTAGCTTAGGAAGCTTAGTACAGAAATGATGCAAATTCTACAAGGTCAAGCAAATTACGTTATTTGTATTAGTATAAAGCTATGTCATATAAAGCTGTAGATCATCAGCAAAAAATCACTTTTTTTTCATTATTAGACTTATTCTCTCAATAAAAATTCTCTTTCTCCCTTGAATTTAGGCATATTATTTCTTGGATAAAACACAGTAAACAGAAACATAATCTTACATATATAAAATAAATTAAAATTTTATATTGAAATAAATTTATATTAAAAAAACTAAAAGCTTCCAGATTTTACATTATGTTCAAAGGGGACTTTTTACCTTTATTTATTAAATATCATGTTCTTCGCACTTAAACCATAAAATTCAATTCAACAGCAGTATCGCAAAATAACTTTAAAATCATCTTCTTATCATATCTTCAGAATTTCTAACACCCAGTTTCGCGCGCTGGAAAAAAAATATCCCTTCCAGTGTTGCCATTGCTCGCTTTAATATCGTTGAGTTTCTTAATAAAAAATTCGTTAAAGTGTTGCAAAATATGAAATCAACAATAAAAAAAATTCTAAAACGAATGCATTTACTTACTATTCTTTTTTTTTTTTTATTGAAAATTTTAAATTCCTTGTGCACCACATAGTATTACACAAGGCTTACAAAGGTACGTAAAAGAAAAGAAATACAATAACACAACACAAAATAATAATAAAAAAAAACTTACAAATTCACAGATGGACACGTAAGAGATAAATTTACAGAAGAAAAAGAAAGCCATTTTATCTTGGACAAATACATGAAGAGGGGGAGGAAATGTAATATTCACAGATTTTAACCTAGAAATGAGTTCTTTTCGTTCTTCCTTGAGCTTTGAACAATAGAACAACAATTGTTCGACATTTTGTACTCACCCGAAGCTGCATGAACACAAGTTTGTACTAGATAATCTAAATCTCTTCAGACAAGAATTAAATTCACCACGTCCAGTTAGAAACTAAGTAATTTCAAAATTACAGAGAAAGTGTTTATTATTCAGAAGGAAAATATAGTTTAGTTAAGGAGGCATTAGTAGAATTCCTGTATAGTTCATTCCACTTGAGTATTGTATCATCCCTACATTTGTTCTTGAAAAATGACTTGGGCAGTATCATTGGAGTAATTACTTGAAGATTCGAAGCTTGTTTTGCCAACCACTCAGCCCTTTCATTTCCTAGATTGCCAGTATGGCCACGTACATGAGAAAAGATAACATCAACACATAACATCATAACATATTAACATAACATCAACGGCTTTGTTATTAAGGTCTTTAAGAAGGGCATAAGAAGTGACAATTAATTTGTTACACGAGAAGATAATTACTAATTGCACGACTAATTTAAATTAATATTCATAGATCTGTCTTCATGGAAGACGATTGTGAGTACATAGAAATTCAATAAGAGCAGTAAACGAAATTGCAATAAACAAAAACGCAGCAAACCAATATTTAATAATAATTGTAACAAAATAAATCTTGATTTTAATCGATTGCAGACAAATCTAAATTCAAAATTAATAAAATATCTAGACCAAATTTTTCTTTCTCAGATAAGATACGTTAGTTATTAAACGAAACAAAAGAGTTTTGATATTTACAAAACATCAACACATATTTCCCTTTTACTGATTAAATTCTAAAAGAAATAATTTACCGGAAATCTTAAATTTTACATAATTTTAATTCATACAATTTTCTGCCAAGTTTATTACTGCAGAAACCATCTCAGCAAGCATTCCTTCACCTCTCTTCACGTGTAAAGGACGAGAAGACGCATTAGAAACTGTCACGGAACAACTAACATATTCTACTTTGCGGACATTAAGCTTCCACTTCCGCGAGGAAAAGAATTTGGGGGGAAATTTTTCCCAAACTGCGTCGAATAAATCCCCTTTCACGGTCTTGTAAATTATCCTTCTAAAAACTTTTTCTTAGGTTGTCGAAATGCTCCCTGTCACAATTCCTGTTGCATAATTTTAAAGGCATTATAATTGTTCCGCTACATTCTCAGAAGCGACGCTGTTGGCAGTAATTAAATTTTGCTGTGCCATGCTGCCTATTAAATTATACCCGCTTGATTTTTTACTTAGAAGCTGGCTCTTCTCTTTCGCCGGCTTTATTTAAAGGACAACACGGTAGCAAGAATTTATTTCTGACATGCTGCGCTTAGCACTGCATTGTCAATTATTATTTTTACAGTATATTTTAAATGCCACGTATATGAAGAAAAATGCTGGCTGTTTCGTACAGGAACAAAGCGTGTCTAATTACCAGAGTAAAAGACGAGATACTTTCGATGTTGAGAGGAAGAACACAATCGCTAAAATTAAAAGTTTTACGTTTTGTAAAAGATGTTTAAAATAGACAGAATTCAGCCTTTAATTGATATTGGTTTCACAGAAAGTTCTCTGTATTTCAAGAGAACCTGAATCATAGCCCTTGAAATGCACACAGCTCTCGTACCAGGGACTGATTTCCGCAGGTGCACGTGTCTGCATACAAAAGGAAAAATATTTCAGTTTTTTAAGCCTTTTCCTTTAAAATTAGATGCTGGACACTTCTTTCTCTCTCTTGGTGTCTAGTGATATTGTTAAGTAGTCTCCATCATCAAAGTTCATTGAATTCCTTTTGGAAATTGAACTTTTTGTATTAGAATGTTTAGTTTGCTGAAGCATTTTTTATTTTGAATTAACGATATTATTAACATATGAAAAAATACTAAAAAGAACTGCAAAATATTCATTCAATTTTGTATTCGTAAATTGTGATTTATAATGAATGAGACGACATGATTTTTTAAATAACTTCAAAAATTATTTTTTTAAGATGGTCAGGCTATAAATACCACCAGAAGAAAAGATTCACCTCACATTTGGAAGACAATGAATTCTTTAATACTATATTTTATTAATATACCTGGTTATTTCATTGATAAATAATTTAATTACACTAATTTTTCGCATGCCGCCCGACGGTATAATGGTTAGGGAAGCCTACTGCGGTACTGAAGTGGCTGAGTTCTAATCCCGACGAAGGTATGGTTTTAACTGTTCGTTCCTTCATAGGAGGCAATGGTGGCTGCCTATTACGTACACTGCAGGCCCCCCCCAAAGACAGCTCTATATCTCCCGTTCTACTAGGTCAATTGGCGAAATTCAACTCGCGTTTTTCATGTCTCGAAAGCGCGACTTGGATATATATTAGATATATATAGCATTGTTCTAATATAGGTACTTTGTCACAAAATCGGATTTTTTCTGAAATGACATGCTGATATTTTTCCATATTTCGATTCTATGACTCAAATTATACCAAACTGCCAAGATTTGTAAAAATCGCACGAGTAGTTTAATTGAATTTGATATATATTTATTAATATCTCTTTTCTATTAAACTTAGTTAATTCCTTCTTTCAGAATTCGATATTTGGGCTTAATCCAATCGCACATTTTCTAAGAGTTATTTTTACAATTTATATTTCAAAATAATTTTTATAAATTTTTCGAAAAAATTATTAACATCATCTTAAATTAGATGTATTTCTAGGAATACTTAAAAAATATTGCAGTTTTTTATTCAAAATTTCCAAGATATACGTGAATTTACACGTTGGCGTGTTTTGAAATTTGGCATATTCGTTACAAGCGATAAATGTGGTTTACGTCCTTTGTTAAAATTATTTGAAAGTAATGAGCGTGAACTTTTTTCCGCTCGTATACAATAAAAAAAAGAAAGAAAACTAGGTTGCTACAAATTAAGAAGTTCGCCAAGTGAATAAATAATTCTTGGCGCAAACTGATTAAATGTGCCAATATAAATTTTTAAATTTCTCCGTAAATTTCACACCAAATTTAAAACAAAATTAATATTTAGACATAATTTGAGTCGTAGAATTGAAATATGGAATAAAATTGGCATGTCTTTTCAGAAAAGTCCGATTTTGTGCCAACGTACGTGTGTTGGAACGATGCTATATATGAATCTAATATATATCCGAAGTCGCACTTTCGAGACATGAAAAAAGCAATTTGAATTTCGTCAATCGGCCCAGTAGCATGGGAGATACAAAACTGTCCCCCCTTTTTTTTCGCAGTGAACCTCCACAATTAAATGGCCATCACTTGTGGTCTTAGGAATGACCGATGCTGAACAGGCAAGTGTCCGCTATTGGATATAAAAAATAAAAATAAAAAAAATCATACAGCTATAAATTAATTACAGTTTCGTTTATAATAAAATCAATAGGAATTATTTCGTTTCTGTTTTGCAGGTAATCATTTTGTTAGTTATTTCTTTCAGCAAAACAAGAACAAGATCCTGGTTAAAATGGGTAGGTTTATATTTAATACAACACACACTAAACTGAAACACAGAAAAAAACATACAAAAAGATGAAATGCACTATAAGGTTGTAGGAGCCTCTGGCCTACCTTCTAATGTTACAGCTGAAATACGTGTAGAAACCACATAGGAGAAGGGCAAAAAGAACCCTTTATTGACTCGTTTGACGCTAACACACTACGCCTCACTCGGGCGGTAACTCAAATAACAAGAACTAAACTAAAAATTTGAAGATATTAAAGAACCCTTTATTGACTCGTTAAAATTCATAATGCATCGACTTGACGCTAGCACACTACGCCTCACTCGAGCGGTAACTCAAATAACAAGAACTAAACTAAAAATTCGAAGATATTAACAAGCAGTAGAATTACGCTACAGGGCTCAGAATATCCTGTTTCCTAAAAAACGTCGAAATTCGTCGTAGAAACGTCGTTTCCTAAAACAACGTCGAAAATCTAGAGGCAGCAAACTAATAGCTGTTGTTTCACGTTAACCAGTAATACATGCAAAGCAGAAGCTCACGCTACAAAGAGTACAGTATTCGCCCACACTTCTCTAACTTTCCCTTCTAGAACTCAGTATTTAAATCTTTCCTTCTCACGGTAGAATTTGCATTACTTCACGCGCGCTATCAAATTTAAATATTCTGGCACTGACAATTAAGGGAATGAATGAAGGCTTATAAGATATAACGTAAAATTAGATTAAATTGATTATTTAAAAAAATCTGAAGGGTTTCAGATTTTAAATTACGTCCAAAGGGGCGTTTTTTAACGTTTTGTGTGTTACCTTTAATTATTAAATACCTTGTTCTTCGCACTTGAACTATAAAATTCAGTTTAACAGCAATACCACAAAATAATTTTAAAATGAGCATCTTTAGAATTTCCGATACACAGTTCCGCGCGCTGGAAATTAAAGTATCCCCCCGTAGAGTATTGCCATTGCTCGCTTTTAAATCGTTTGAGTTTGTTCATCAAACGTTCGTTGAAGTTTTACAAAATATGAAATAGATAATAAAACAAATTCCAAATTTGGGCCTCCAGATGCGCATATTCGGGTGGAAACGTACGTTATTCAAAATTGGATGGCTCTAGGTACCGTTGTTTTATCACATTTGAAGAAATATACATACATTTATGCAGATTCTTCATTATTTAATTTCTTTAAATATAATACAGGACTGCAATATTTTGTAGCAACAGTCTGAAAAGTGATTCAGACTTTTAATGTTTCCGACGTAAAATCGCAAAACGAAAACAATAGTCCTTCAGAGACAAAGCTCCTTCTGGACTAGTTAATATAAATCCCTACAAAGTCACATCACGAAATGATTTATAAGAAATATATTTTGAATCAGTGTCATCTAGTACATTGTAATAACTTCAGGGAGAAGGCATCCCCAATCTATGATTGAGTTTAGAAGAGTTTTAAATTAACGCCAAACTAAGGCTGAAGTAAGTACAATTTCAAACCAAAACCAATCTGAAATTGAAGCATAATTTTTTATTTCCAACTGGCGTGCTTTTACCCCACCTTTCTAAGGAAAATTTTCATCTTTTTAAAATAATCTATTTATCCTTACATTTAAAGATAAAAGTTTAATAATAGCTAGTTTATATCAGAATTACAGTGCAAACGTAGGGTCCAGTTCATCATAAATTCATTTCGAAGGTTTCTGCGGTTTTGATTGAATACAAGAAGCAAATAATTATCAGAAGTGAATAAACTGTAGAGATTTTTAGTGTAATTATCATCTCCTATATGTACATAATTCAGAGTCATCGAAAAATAAAACGCAATATATAACTTAAAAAGTTTTCAGTCACAAATCCCGATAATAAAATTTTGGTAGATTTTGATAAATAGATGAGGCAAACAAAGGTTCAGTAATAATTTTGATTTTTTTACAGCGAGATTTCATGGAATTTAAAAATGCTATTACAAAAAGTATAACAGCAATTGAATGAGAACGGAAACTGAATATTTCACAACAAAGGTTGTTGGTATGTCAATACATTGTTTCCTAACTTTGCCTATCTTTTGACACTACATGTACGAAAGCTCACTCCAGAAAAACACGGAAATTAGCTTATACGCTAAGGTTAAGTTAAAAAAAAAAAGATAACTCTTAAGTAGAGGTGACATGAATTCTAAATTTTTTCGAATTTCAATGCTGAAAGATTTTTGAATCTCTCGAATCCTTTATATAAAAATATACAAACAAACAGACAAAAAAAGTTTTAATTAATGATGGAAATTTTACATAAAACGAAGTTTATGAAATGTGTTTAATGAAAAATCAATTTAAGAACATAATGTTCTCAACATACGTTCCCAAAACAAAAACTTTTCTAAATCAAAACCTGCGTAGAAAGAAAAATATTATTTCAGCAGTTAACACAGATAAACATTAAATATGAAATACTTATTTCTCCCCGAAAAATTAGAGCATGTGACTCTCAGAACTGCCCCGATTTCGAATATAAAACTATTATTTGATAAACAGATACAGGGCACATGCAACATCCTCATAAATTAAGGCCATGAGTTATGTTACATTGAGCTCATTAAATTAAGGTCATGAGCTATGTTTAAGTTGCTTATTTGACTTACAAAGAGTAGTTCCTATTAAGCTCCGCAAACCAAAAGTCGTGGTTATAAATAAATAATTGATTATTAATTAAGTTGTGCTCTACTTTGAATAATTACAAGACGACAGTTCACTGATTTAATTCACCTCCTCTCGTTTATATACCTTTAGATAAAATTATTTACGAAAGTAGTTTAAGTTTTGAGGTTGTTGTTGTGAATTATCTTTTTTGTCTGATAGTAACATCAGAACAAGCCCACGAAATTCATCGTGGCAAGGACTGCAAGACTACCGTCTGTCGTTCGCCTTCAGCTTTGAACACAATACAGGTGACAGTACGACTTTCTAAGTTGTGCCCAATGTTTCTGAAGAAGAGTAACCCCGGTGGGGAACGAATCCGAGAATCTTCCACCCTTCTTCCCCCTTCCACCAAACTCTTGAAAGGGCTTTCGATTCGTCACAGAGTGTCTCTATGTCGCACAGACACGATACATTTACAAACTTCCATGCCTTCTCCTGGATTCTAGCCCAAGCCCTTCGGTACGGCAGTCAGTGTCCGCTAACCACTATCCCCGTTGGACGGCAATTTCTGAGGTAATATGCAAAACTTAACCTTACTTAATCAATACAATATAAGGACATTCCTCTTTCCACCAAATTAATGGCACTAAGAGTCCCCTCACCCCGCAGAACCAAGCACAGTGGTTCAACCCCTGCCCTCGCACCTTGGAGAGAGGACGCATCGCTTTTACAAAACACGATCGTTATCTAATGATTACCTACCTACCTGCCAGACACTCAGGCTGTCCGTCGCAGAGGGACATTACCCAGCGTACCTGGGACGCCTTCCCGGGTCCCAGGTACTAAAGCCCTCAGCTCTAAGACTTGCTAGATACACGGGCCGACTAATAAGTGATCTTCCCGGGGCCTCCAGAACCACAAAGTTCGTAATTTGTACACCGCCAGTAGCCGAGATTGCCTAGACAGGCCCTAGACAGTAGCTTCCCACAGTTCTCTACCCCGCGGTGGACTTATTCAATACAAAAGACTGAAAGAAAGATTAAAATACATTTTCTCAGTGATATTAATTAACATAACCATCTTATTTTGTGCATACACCATACTATCGCCACTATACTGATATTAAAATTAACAGCGAATAATACGCAAACACCGTAAAGGAAGATATTCCAATGACACGCAACAGTACAGAAAAAAAATTGGAAAGATAAAATACTCAGCCTACATGACTTCTTTCCTCAAGGCAATATGATCCTCGTAAAATCCTTTTCATGATATCTAAAAGACAGAATGCCAAGGATTGTAATATTTCACATCTGTCATCAATCTATCACAGAGCCTTCTTTTAGAATAAATTCAAAGAATTCGATTACCGGAATCTCAAGTGTCGACAGTTTTTCTATAATCAATTAACCATCCAATTCGAAACCTCATCCATATTCAATTCGATTCAGGTCGAGAGGGTTTGCTTTCCACTCCATATCTTGAATAACTTTATTTTCCAGATACTGTTGCAAATGCTAGCCAAACGAGAACAAGCACTATTAACATAAATTCTGGGTCAACTGCACCTTTAGTTACGAAAACATTGTTTATACGCTCTTATCTGATGCTTATTTTCACCATTCTTAAAAAGATAGCAAACCTTTTAATACTTTTGGTCGAAACTCTTTCATCTAGTGCATAACAACTTCTGTAAGCTTTTTCAGTACAAAAGGATCGAAACCAAATTCAGTTTAGTAGTACATTCATTATATAACATCGCCTGTAAGATTTATTATAATTAGCATGTTAAGTTAAAAGTTATCCTATATTCCTAGCGTTTCGTCTACTTTACCAGAATATGAACATGAGAGGAATTTTAAATAGGATTAGAAATTCATATTAAGAGAATGAAAACTATGTTGTAATTTCTCCGAACTGTTGTATTTCCCTTTTGCTGCTGAATATTAAATAATAGTTGGCGAAATTTACATACCGAAGACCTAGACTAGAATTTAAACTGGTGACTTGCAGATAATTCGAATTTCGTGTTGTTTGCGATTCGGCGAAAAGTGAAAAAGAAATTGTGCTCATTAGGTTTAATTTTGCACTTTATGTTAAAGGCAAAATAAATCTTAATTTTTTAAGAATTTCTGTTGCATACATTTAGAGGTCTGACTTTGCAGAAAATCAGGGACAAACTCGTCTTTTAGACTTGAAGACTCTTTTACAGTAGCTTTAGGTTAAGTGAATCTAACTTTACACTGGCAACTAGCGTGGCGTCAAATTCAATCTAGCATATATGTTACCGTGAAAGACCGAAATTGGAGAATGTTGACTTTCACCGGAGAATGTCTACATTCACCAAATACGTCGGTGAAAGATCGAATATTGCATTACATTCTTGTACATTCGGACCCCCTCACCGGTGTATGTCGACAATCACAGATTTGCTCTGACGTAGGTCGAAAAGAGAGGAGTAGACAAAGAGGCTACTGGCTGTTTCCCGAAAAATCCTTTCTGGTCGGAATGAGTCAGCTTTGTCAGTCTTATGCAAGGTTTGATGGTGCAAGCAACATTTTCTTAATTTTTTTTTCGATACCCTAATTTATACTGAATGGATACTGCAGTGAATCGTGATCTTTTGCTTAAAAAGTTAAATGCATTAATTGCGGGTAAACGAGAAGACAATTGTTTTTATTTTTCTCACGAAAAGTAAAATACTTTCTGAAGTGATTGCTGCTAAAACTAATTTAGCAACACACCTTTGGATTACACACCTTTGGATTGAAGAGAAGTTAATTGTACCATTAAAACCAGGAGAAACGAATATATACAGTATTACTATTATTTTATTTTCTCATTTAGAATGTACTGTATAATTAAGAAAGGTTTTAACTTCTATTATTTTCTTTTCTCATTTTGAATGTACTATGTGTTTTAAGTTCTTATGTTCTTAAGTTCTTATCTTAAGTCTCAAGTGCGTTTTTTCGCGAATGAATTACGAAGAAGAAAATATAATATTCTTATATGTTCTAACATTCTCCATTAGTGCATGGTGAATGTCGACATTTACCGCCTAAGTCAGAAATAAGAGTATTTGGAAAATATTTCGGACATACACCAAGCGACTATGTGAATGTTGACATTCACCGGTGAAAGTCGACATTCTCCAGATTTTGGTGTTTCACCCTAACATATACATACCTATAAGGTCCCAAATTAGTTTGACATTTCGAATTTCAACACGAGTTAAGTTTTTAATTTGATATCTGACACTTAAATTGCTGGATATAAAAGCAATATAAGCATGGATAAAAGGTACTATCAAGCTGCAAATTTTAAAAACAAGAAACAAGAGGCAAGCATATGAAATGCATGGTCCACAAAATATTCATTCGAAAAAGCGGTATTTAACATTCAAATTTTGCAAAATGTGTGATAATCAAATGCAAAGGTGGAACCATGTTTTTAAAAATCTATGGAAAATACACAGCCTAAATCAACAAAGCACACAAAGGAGAACGTGATTTTAAAAAAACACTCATATTCATTTAAGCTTTTATTCAAGCTGTCTGAATCTGACTATTGAAAATTTAAACGATCGCCTCCTCGTCTCTCTCCTAGACAGAACAGCGATAACATACCGGAAAGAAGAAAACAGCTCTTGGCGCATAATTTTTCCTCTTGAGCTGATTTACCTGTTGGAAGAGACTTATCGATTCTGCAGCCTTAGCGTGATACTATACTCGCTCGAATATGCATGGTCTGGAAAGGGTTCGTTTGCAAATTACGCGAGGTTTCAATCAATAGACGAGCATCAACGACTGATCTTCGAAAGCAAGCGAAAGAATATTGCAGTCTGATCCTTCCATTTCCAACTCAGCAGTAGAAAATGTGTCAGAAACTGGAATCTATTCATTTCAAACGTATGAGTCTGTCAAAAAATCCAAATCTAATCCTTTTATAAGGATAAAGATTTTCATACATATGCATGATACGTAAATTAAATATCAAGCGAATGAAAGGCACAGCACGTGTGTTTTCAGGCTGAAGCACAATCTCGGTCGAATGCTTGATTAATGGAAAATAATATGCATTGTATAATTAATAATATCTAAGTAAATAATCAGATAAATGCCTCTCTTTAGATAGAATGTTATCGCTGTTGAGTAAACATAACAATTGTGGAAAATGTCTTACAAGTAAGACGTGACTTTTTGGAGATTTTGCAAGAATCGTACAAAATGCATGAAGACCCCAGTTATGGGGAGTGGCCAACGCTACGAAACACTGGCAATTTTCTAAGTTCTATTCCCGACATATTGGATATCGAAATTTTTATTGGAATGACATCCACTAATGGTCGGTCGGTTACGAATACTGAATAATGATAGTTCGACCTAGGTTCCAGCCTAGGCGAACGAGCTAGTTGCATGTGTGGTTTTCGTATATTCCACCATGTGTAATGCGAGTGCGAGCCAGTTTCCCTTAAAAAGTTCTTCACGAAGATATTCCTCCTCTTTAAAGATAGCTCGGCGTAATGACAGTAATTATCGGGACTATGTACTTGTTCGTTAATCAGAATCATCTTTCTCAGTAGTAGATGCCTACTATGTTTAGGCACAATTAAATAAGCTACCCAATCTACACTATTCAGTCCACTGTATCCAATCCACATGTATAAGAGCTTGATGTGTTGAAGATACTATTAGGGCCACAACTAAAGTATCTACCGTGCCTTAGCAAAGAAAATTTAGGTGCCACCATGCACACATTTAAGCAGCATAAAGAAGTGCACAGAATGAAACCTCCTTAACACGACCACCCACGGTTCCAGATGGTTTTTGTCTTCTGTGATAGTTACATCTTGGAGAATATGATTTTCAGTGACATTCAATAACGTTATTGACCATCTCGAAGGAAACCCTTTCGAAGTGTGCATCGTTTTTCAGGTTCTAGATTTGGGAATCCTGCCAAAATAGAAAATATTGCCACTGCTGGAGAATATTTTTGTTGCAAGCCCGCTGAACAGAGATCAAGTGAAATAAATGCACAGCTATACAAACGCAAAGGTCTTCACGTGCATTAATTTAAGATGAAACAGCATCACGGTAGTTTTTTCTGCCATTTGTTTTGACATTTACAGCAGCTCAAAAACGTAAGATTTTATGTTCCGTACCTTTCATTTCTGAAGACTAATTCTTTTAATTAGCAGAGCTATCTTAAGGGCTTAGCTTAAAAGTTTTACTTCCTTGTACGAAATAAAGGGAGTATTGTAACCGCGAAAAATTTTCAGTATCCTATATCATAAAAAATATCTATTTTGACCGATTGTGGATCTAATCGGACAATTTTGTTTTGTGACATCTGTACCGTTCGAATGGAATAAAATATTCTTTTTTTTACAAAAAGAGGTTGTAAAATGCATTTAAAAAGGATTTAAAAGGGAACTTTTTCGTGAAGTCTGCACAAACATGCATATGTACGTTCGTATGTATGTGTCTCGCGTAACTCAAAAACGATTAGCTAGAAACGTTGAAATTTTGTATGCGGGAATGCTATAATATTTAAAAATTTTTTAACATTAATTAAATTCTTTTTTGCATTTATTGATTTTATGAAATTCATTACTTATGAATTTCAAATTTTGGTCTTTGTAAAATTGGTTCTAAATTTCTAATTTTATGCCTTTACGCACAAAGACATAAAGTAAGAAATAAGGTGAGGGAGTGATGTATATACGAGGCGTATTCGGAAACTAAGGAAAAAAAAATAGTAAAACAATTTTTTCGAATCCAATTTTATTGTTACATGAAAATACATGTCTTAAACTATTTTTCAACATAGGTTCCGCCAATGATCAAACACTTGTCATAGCGGGTCACCAGTTTTTGTATACCATCGTCAAAGAAACTTCCGCCAGTTTC